>JAMXBB010000012.1:72417863-72544682 GCA_024138015.1 Lumnitzera littorea | reverse complement strand
GAAGACCAAACTTTTGGAACAGTCATTCCAGATAAGATTATGGGACATTTCATCAAAGTAGTATTAGCCTTCTACTATTGGGGTATAAAGAGAATGGTTGAACTAATTAGGTCTAAAGTAACAAACCATAAGAGAAAATTGATTAAGCATAAACTTTAGATCCATCTAGGGAAACTATTTAGCCAAGTTTTGATAAGACTGAAGAAATAATCCCATCTAGGTGAAATAACTTAACCCACCAAGTCTAAGGAAGTCAAGCATCAAGCTAAGCTCAAGAATATAAGGGCCACATGAACCCAAGATAGTTAAGGACATTTCAATTTGAGGCACCTCTCCAAAATGAGCCTAATACAAAGAGTGCATTTGGTAAGCCCAATCTAATTGAAAAGGTTTAGGGCAAGAGTAAAGCTTGATATCAATAATCGAAAGGCATCGTACTAGTTGAAGAGTTTAGGATAAAAAGAAGCAAACTAAGTCCCAAACACTAGCCCTAAACACTTAAGAGTTGAGTGTCATCAATGCAAGGATTTAAATATTTCCTTAAAGGAGATCTATCTTAAATTTGATATGCAGGTTAAAGTGTATATCCCTTGTCAACCTCATTATGCCCATCTAAGGAGTCTTTTAAAATTAAACCCTATCAAGAACCATCCCATAATAGGGCATAAGGAGGTTAGGGTCATCAATTTGGAGAAAAGGTGTAAACGAGTTTGTACTTACCCTAGTTGTGTCAATTCATGAATAATTTGTGCCATAGATAATCAATTTCCTTTGAAAAGAAGAAAAACCTCACTTCTAGAAGTTTCACACATTTTAAGTTGCAAGGCACCAAAGAAGAGAAAATAAATTTAGAACTTCCATTCCTTCAAATAAAAAAAAATAAAAAAAAAGCCTAAAGGACAAAGGAGGGAACAAGGAGAGAAAAAGTAGAAATCAATGTGAGAAAAAGAAAAGGCCAGAGAGAATGTCAAGCAAAGGGCAAAAGAGAAGAAAAGAAGAAAAAAAGAGGAAAAAGAAAAAGAGAAAAGAAAAGAAGGAGCATCAATGAAAGGAAACAAGCACCAAAAGGTGAAACCAAAGCCCAAAATCCCAAAACACCTTGCAAAGCTCAAATATTCTCAAGCACATCAAGAATTAAGGTTGAAACTCAAGAGTAAAACTTACGGCTCAAAGTCCAATGGCGATTTCATTCTCAAACTATGTGCCCTATTACAACATTACCCTCAAGAGGCTCTTTCAATTTTAGGAATTGAATAATCTTAGATAAAAATTGATCATGAAACTAGGATGAACCCATTTTAGTTCTTCTTAAAAGTTTTTGACTTGTAAACTCGAGTTAAAGAAACAACTCTTTCAAAATAGGCCTGTTCATTTATCCCACTTAAAACCATTAACCAAAGCCTATATTGCATTATAATTCCGAAAAGGAACTAACTAATTAACCAATGTGTATTACTTATAGGATGAACTATAATTTTTGGAATATAAATTTAAGAGTGAAATCTAAATTGAGAGAGTAGGGAAGCCTTCTTAAACTAGACAATTTAATGAGTGAGATACCTATTTCAAGGAAATTTGCAAAGATTTGAAGCTAAAAAAGAACTAGTAATTTTTCCCATTAGCAACATATGCCATTTACCCTAAGATTAAATTGAGGCTCATAACATTGGAAACCTAGCAAGAAGAGTCTTTTCCCCTCAATCATTTGAAAAGAGCAAATTAGATAAGCTAAGTGAATCCTTCAAATATTTATGATCGAAGGGGCCAATCTAATCCAATCACACTATCTTTAAAGGCAGGCCTAAGCTCTAAATAATGCCTACAATGAGCAAATGACTATAAGTAAAGGGGCAAGCTTACCGCTTATATGCAATCTTCAAAGACTATAAGGCTCTCTTACTTGTTAGCAACACAAAAATGAAAAAAAAAATGTTTTTCAAATAAAAGTCAAAGCCTAATTTTCATAAAGTAAATAAGTGGTCAGTTTCATAAAAAGAAATTTATAATTTCAAAAGAGCTAAGTTCAAAAAACTTTACGGTCTTACTTTCTCAAGTCTATATGGGCCCTAATGATCAAGTTTTGAACATTTCAATCCAAATTCATTCAAGTGCTTGTTTCCTAGGTTAGCTCCAATAGCCATGTCTTTATCAATAATCTCCATGCATGAATGCTTTTCCCAAGATCCATCCATCCTAAGATGTCTACCCTAATGGCTAGTTTTGTTTGTTGTAACATATCTTACAAGATGGTATCGAAGCCCATCAATCTGAGGTATATAAGACTCGGACTTATACGTAGTTGTTCAAAGTAGTCAATTTAAGGTGTTCGCAAAGGTAACCTACTTAAGTTGATATTTCGCAAGTCTTAGGTGTTAGTTGAGGATACTTTGTGGGTTTGAAATATAAAAATATAATAAAATAATAATATTGTAGCTAAAATAATTATATTTTATAATATTACATTATACACATCAAAAACATACGAAATGGGTATAGAAAGTTAAGTAAATTTTACAAATAAATTATCTGGACTACAAAATTTTAGAATACCATAAAATAATATGTAAAGGTAACATGTGTACTTCGTGTATAATTATTATATATAAATGCATAATTGTAATTACTTAAAATACAAAAAAATTATACTAAATTAGCTAAAGGTTAATAAGAAAAATGGTAAAAATTGAAAAAAAGAAAAAATAATAAAGGTAGCAGAATTAAGTGACAAAAGGTGTGCTTAAGTTTTAAGACAACTATTGGTAGGAAATGCTAGCATTAGGACACTTAACAAGCTAGATTAAGAGATATAAAATGCTTCTAGAAACAGATTTAGCCATTTCTTTCCATACCAACTTAGGATACTTATGGGTAACCTAGGTGCAAACCACTACCGTAGGGAAATAGTGGAGGTAGCATTTTGGTGGATAGACACACTTGTGGTAGTTAAAGGTGGCCAGAGCAGTAGTTTTTTGTAAGTGATTGTTTTTTCTTGTTTTCATCAAAATTTGATTAAAAATAGTAAACAACTAAAAAAAATTATGAAACTTGGTCTTTCTAACTAATTTTTTTTGTGTAAAATTCAAATATCAATCCAAATTTTCCAAATTTTAAGTGCATGTATGGGTTACTTAAAAAAAGCATCCCATCAACTGATTTTTAATCACATTTTCAAAAACCTAAATGATATAGTTTTGACCTAAAATTTTTTGTGTGAGTTTTTTAAAGGTTATATTTTTATGCAATGTAATTGGTTTTTCAAGATTTTGAAGTTGGGTTTTTGATTAATTTTTGTTTTTGGTGAAACAGTAATGTAAGAATATTTTTCATGATGATTTCTTTAATGAACTTAGAGTAATTTTGGTATAAATTGAAAAAAAAATAATGATTTATGATTATATTCAAATTGAAATGACTTTATTTTTTGAAAAAAACCTACTAACAAGTCGGATATTAGAATTAAAAGGGCCAAACTGTATGTTTTTCATTACAATTACATGTCCTTTTATTCACATTGTATGTTTTCCTACTTAAACAACTTATGTGAGTCTTTGAAAGGATTTTGAGTGATGTGTTGTGGTGAAGTGATTTTATGTGTTATAAAGGCAAAACAAGAGAGTTAAAAAATAAGTAAAAAGTTTGGCAATATTGAAATATATAACTAAGAATTGGTCAGAAGATAGTTTAGAGACTATAAGTGTGTGTAAGAAGTAAATTTCTAGTATCTTAATAGGTATAAAGACTAATTGGTAGGACAATAAACGTTGGATAAGTAGTTTTGGACCCAAAGCACTTAAAGTAAAGTACATGGGAGTTAAGGAGCGAGGTGGTAATGCATTATTAAGATTGATGAAGGGTTGAATTAGGAAGTTATAAAGGATTTTAGACTGGAAGTGAATTGCTTGAGTAAATAATCTAGTATAAATATACAAGTTTAGGTATTATCAGAGACTGTCAAATAGTTCAACTAGAAAAAAGGGACTTAATATAAGGGTTGGAAACTTGCTTAAAGGGTTAGCCGGTAAAAGAAGCCTAGTTGAAATAACTTCAAAAACTTATTTAAAAGGTAAGTTGGTGCAAGAAGCTTAGCCAAAATATTAGTAGAGACTTGGTCAAGAGTTACCAATCGGTGAAGACTTATGATAGAGACTTCGTTAGAAGGTTCCCAGACAAAAACTTAATAATACATAAATTTCCAGAATCTTATTCAAAGACTTTAAAAGTATGATGATACTTAATAACTAGCCTAATAAACTTATTCAAACCAAAGCATTACACTTAAATCATTAAAATGAACTCATTTATTTTATATTTAGTTAAAACTAAACCAATTGTATTGAATATTTAGAGATGAATTGAAGTAGACAGGATTTACACATAAGATTATTAAGCATCAAGCGTCAAGATAAAAGGAATCAATACTTTACCACATTTCGAAGTATTATGTCAGAATACTTAGAGATCTTAGTATGTATTTATTTGTAGTTATAAATTAGGTGACTATGCGTATGCGACGCATATGCCTGAATATTGTTCTACTGCTATATAAGTTAAGCTCTATGCATTGTTTGTTTCATGATTGCCGCTTTGATTGGTTTGTTTAAAATTAGTTGATCACCTTAAAAATAATCTAACTTGAACTTGATCTAATTTCTAACCTAACATGCACCACAACCCAATAAGTGAAACGACTAAGATTCTTCAATCAAACACAAACCTTTCAATGATAATAATTAAAATGGTCATTTCTCCATCCTTAATCAAACTAAATAATAGGAGAAGAAGTCGTAGTAAGGTTAAGGACCATGGTTCAAAAGTAGTCTCAAGCGAAAGGTATTATCCACTGCATAAGCCCTAGTTTGGTTTCAATTTATAAGTGTATCATTAAACTCCTTAACTTGAACCAAAACAAATACAATTTCTTTAATCTCATGATGAACCGAACAATATTGTGTAATGATACTTATTTGAACATGCATTGTATCTAATCAAATTATTTGAAAACCTTGGTTGCTTTATGTAAGATACATACTTCTATCTTCATTCCACTTATTAAGTAAGTTACCGCTCATTCCCCTACAGATTTTTTTGTAGGTTTAAGGCTGAACACAACAATTTACCCAACCCCAAAATATTAGCAAACAGGGTTAAGGAGTAAGGAATCAAGAATAAATTATTAGACTCTTGTCTTTGTTGTCATCTTTAATAACTTTCTATGGGGACAACTAATTGGACTCCATTAAGCGACCTAGCAGTTTTCAACTATTGATTTAAAGTTGTATTGAGACACCTATGGATTGTATACATTTATTTCAAACGTAAATATGTATATACACAAGTATTTTTTCTTAAAGAAAAGTACTACAAATCTGTTATAATAGTTATTTTAGAAGATAATATCAGAAGTTTATATCAAATAAATACCGAATTAAATACTTCAAAACGATTTAATCAAGTATATCCAGTGTAAATTGGATATACGATAACAACTATAAAACCAATTTCTATTTTAAAATAGTTCATACAACTCTACTTTTTCGAAGCGTGATAAGATAATGCACGACCCTAAACCAATTTCTATTTTAAAATAGTTCATACAACTCTACTTTTTCGAAGCATGATAAGATGATGCACGACCCTTCTCCAAAATGGTGATTAATCCATCCATATTAATACACAAGTCGATCCAATCTAACGGCTAAAGCTATTCTTGCCTAACTCCATACTAATACATTCACCTGACTCTACTTACCACACCTACTACTATACTTGGAATCTAAACAACCACGTTCGTATAACTTCTTGGCAAACTGTAACTGGCCGAGTCATTCTCATTGGGCCTCCACCGGGCTGCAATCATGGGCTAATGTGACACTTGCATGTGCGACAGTATCAGATTCTGATGCTTAGGTCTAACGTGAAACATCAGAAATAGATTCGCAAGATATTCACCATTGTTTTCAAGAGTGTGCATGTGTTTCTCACTTGACGTTCATATGGCCTTGGATTTTGTAAGTAGTTTGTGCAATCCAAGCCCATTCAACAAGTAGACTAACTGAATGATGGGCTGAGTGATTTTTGTCACCTTTTTAAGAAAATCAAAACAATGTACGTGTGCGCTTCTATTTTTATAATCTTTACTCTAAAAAACTAACTTTTTATAACCTCATTGTAAAACTCAAAACGAAATTCAAATTAAAGGGAAGAATGGTTTATGAAAAACCTAAATTTAGTAATGCAACGCATCCATGGCTAAAGTAAGGGGAACCGTGACCGATCAAAAAAATAGTTGGAAATGCAAACATTACCCAATTCCCATTTCCTTAGACCATGTTGAGAGACGTCGATAAAAAACTTCAGAGGTATCCTTGCTGTGACATCTCTCAAAAGCAAATAAGTACCAATTAGCTAAAGGTAAACAAACACCAGTGATTTCTCAGGAAACCAAATATGTTAAGGAAATGAAGTTTCAATTCTCCGCATTCCCTGGCCAAACCAACACTTTCTCCTCAGACCTACATTTCTGAGGAAAAGTTGGAATGTGGAAAACTATACAACTACTTAGCAGTTCCTGTTGGCCATCAATCTCTGAGAAATGGATGTGTCAGCACCATTTTCATTTTCTGATTTTTCTGGTAAGGGAGTGAATTTTAAAGCAACCCAACGATAACCAAAGTCAAAAAAGCAGCGACACTACCTTCTACTGTTCATTTCCCATTTTTTCTAAGACACTTATTTACCTATTTCGACTAGATCCTCCTTGCCTCCTCCGCCGACTTAGATTACCAAACAGCATCCTTCGGTAGTTGCTAGCAGATGCAAATGAACCAAGCTGAGACAGATACCGATCATAATCATCATCCATATAATGGTTGCCATAAATTCTGTTTCCAGATTCACGATCAAAAGGACGAGGCTCCAGTAAATCATCGCTTGAATATTCATCCAACTCATCGCCAGAAAAAAAATTACGGTAATTTGGTTCTATCACATAATCTCCCAGCACTATCGCCCCTGGTACCGATGAGATAATGGAGCTGATCACATCATCCCGCTCTCTAGTTTGCTCGAACCTCTTCCATTTTGCCTCACGTATGGGGTCCACTGCCCGTGGTCGTGTAGATGGATGTTCGGCCTTTACATGCTTCCTGAGTTCCTTATAATTTCCAAGAAAGCCGCATTTATCATGCATGCAGGTTCTCTTCTTTCTATTTAGATACTTGCGTGCTGGTTCCACCACAGTCCACCCCTTCACCTGTCCCCGGCAAAGAGGGCATAAAAGTTCTGGGGACTCCATACCTCCATTGTACTGACCACAGTCATAATTAATACATGGATCGTTTCTTGATTCATTCCCTGGCTCAGTACCTTGAGCTTCACTCACTTTAGTGTAAGCTTTCTTGTACTGCTCAAGACAGTTTGAATATCTCCGGCCCGTGGCACACATATATGGCCGACAGCCTTTGTGATAGGAAGAGCACAGCAACAATACAGCATTATGTGGAGACTCCATGCAAACAGAGCAGGTAGCATCATCCCACTGTTTCTTGTCTGATGAGCCAAACTGCCTTTTAGGATGGCTTGCTTTTGAAATTTTTGAATTTCGAGATGGCAACATAAAGGGAGTTTTTCCAGAATTGCTCCGTACCTTCTTAACCTTTGCCATTTATATATCAAAATCCTGAAAAGAAAGAATTGAAAGCAACAATGTGAAAAAGCCACTTCAAACATTCTCAGAGCTGTTACATTTAAGTAGAAGATTAAGTCACTTCTCACAAAGAGGACAGCAGCAACCAAAACACATGGTTATGCTGGATGGGACAGGCAAGAGTATGCCAAACTTGAGTGATGAGGCCGTCTATTTTGGCAGGTACCTTAATATTTGTTCATTCAAATCCTAATAAAAAAATCAGACTTTGAGGAAACATTGAACAAATGACACTTTCCAGGAGCAGCAAAACACAGTAGTGCAGTAAGACAATGCACCATTAATTCAGCTTCAAATTCCCAGAAGAACAATAGATTTTATACATCAAAAGTCGATCGTGTTATACCCATTAAGAAATTAACAGATTTTCTGCATTCACATATTAATAACTTATTCTTTTTTTTTTATAGATAAGTTTTACTTCCTTATTATAAATATCCCAAAAAAAAAGGCCAAGCATATGAGACCAACGCTACTCATCAAACTGAATTGAACCAAATTAAAAACCAAACCAAATCAGACCAAACTGTAAAATGTGATTTTTTCATAATTTGATTTAGTTTGCAATTCAACTCGGAGAAGATTCAAACAATTCACAATTCGGTTTAGATCAAACCAACCCAAACCACTTAAACCTAGACTAAATCGTTTCTTATTTAAGAATAAAAATAAATGACATTTTTTATTTTTAAACTATATTAACATTTCATTTTTAACCTTATTTATATTTTTTTTATTGTCTCTTCTCACACTAAGCTTCTACTATCCACTTATTTTTCATTATATTTTTTCATTTCTCAAGCAAATTTTCATACTTTCACCCTCACCAAAGATGCAATATTATTATAATATAATGCTACATGGCTTTAACTCTTACATAATATTCCTCACCTTAGACATCAATTTTTGTTAAAATTTTCAATAACTATTAATATTATCAAATATAACAAAGTATTTTTAAAATTAATTTGAACCAAATTGAATCAAATCGAACTACATTTGAAGAATTTTGATTCAAAACCTCAAACCGTTAAAAATGATTCAATTTATTAAGACTTTTAAATGATGATTCATCCAATTTAGCCCCTAAACTGAACCAATCCATGAACACTCCTACATGAGACACATTCTTCCTAGCTTTGAAGCTATTTTGCATCAATTTAGACAACAATGAATTCTAAACCTAAAAATTACAGTGGAAGGAAACTTACTTCCACTATCTCACAGCAAATTCAATAGACATTCAAGGCTATTCATATGCCTGTTCTTTAAGGTAGCAAAACACTTCGAAACCAAGTCAAAGAGAAATTTTTGCAGGGTGCAGAAGCTTGGAGAGTTTTAGGTAACTCATTTGTCTGATGGTTAAACAGCAAACCTCCTCGTACTAATAAACACTCAAGCTGTACGAAATCTAAGTATACTGGAGAAAACAAGTTAGGAGATCAACCATCGAGCACAGAGTTACAGCAGAAGATAAGCAAGGAATCTATCACGCTATCTAGAAACATACTATAATAGAGGCAGCAACTGTTAACAATCTCATGGCAAAAGTACCTTGGGAATCACACAAAACATTCTATCTACCAAAAATGCAAAAGATTCAAAGTCACAAAGTTCAACAATCTTTGTAACTCTATCCATGCTATCTCTATCAATTGAAGAGAAGAAAGGAGACCAACCAGGCATTTGAATTGTTCCTTTTTTACTTGGGAATAATGTCATAGTCAATTTTCTCATAAGTGGGTCTGGGAAATGGCAATGCCATCGAAAGTATCTTTTTAACTTTTAGAAAGAGGTATTTCCATACAAGCTACCACCTTCAACACGCAACCTCCTGTTTGTCCTCTACTGTCTTCCTCCAAACCTTGTCCTTTTCCCCAAGCACCAACCAGCAACACTAACACACAAGCTTTGATTACAGCAACTGAAGAAGCTCAAAAAGAGTGAGCAGCCTCTGCAAGTAACATTCTCAACCCTCAACAGTCAGCTACCTGTTTTGTTCAAGTGGTTGATGGGTCTCCTCCCTCAGAGACTAGGCTTGACCTTTCCCTTGATTTCCACCTCCCCATAAATGAGTCGCAACATCAGAGGTGGTTCCTCCCATCTCTATTTCTAAAGTGGGAGAAAAGATCTGGAGCAACATGTAAGTTAGTTACTTTCTGAGAAGGCGCCCTCTATTCCTTGTGGTACAAAATATCACCAGAAAATGGGATAGAGAAGGTTTGATGGAGGTGCTTACAAATAGCAATGGATATTTATTCTTCAAAAATTTGCTGAATCAGCCTCAACTCTTCGGATTCTCCATCAATGCAGGTTTTTCACTAACCAGTACTTAGTCCTAGAGAAATGGAGATTTAATTTGCAACTCTCAAAAATACAGCCCACTAAAATGCCCTTACGGGTAAAATAGTGGGGAGTTCCTGTGGAGTATTTGCATATAAGGAGGAATCAGCTATGCAGCCAGTGCTTTGAGTAAGCCCTTACAATCTAATGTTGTCACTGCAACCAGTGAAAGAATTAAAGCTGTCCGAGCTTCTGAGGAAATAAATATTACTGAAGGTTTTCCTTCTGAGTTTGAAATGGAGCATGCAAATGACACCATTGCTTCAGTAAGTGTAGAGTACAAACAGATTCCACCACATTGCCTTAAATGTGGTGCTTTTGGACACAATGAAGCTGCTTCTTGCCAAAAGGAACCCAAGGTTTTTGAGGCTAAGCAGCAGGAAGATGTTTCTATTCCTCCAGCTAATAAGGCTGAGTCAAGGGACATTAGAGACAAGTGTCATAAAGGAAAGGGAGACCCCTGAGAAACCTAGAAAAACCAGTGTCCTTGAATGACAAAGGCAAACGGAAAGCAGTGAAAAGCACTAACAACTCCCTTGAAGTGAAGTAGTTTAACTTTCTTCTTCGGAAGGCATGGAAAATGGTGAAAGCTCACTCTTAAGTGTAAATGAGGTGGATTCAAGAGTTTTAAGGGATTGCTCAGCCTCATTGGAAGTTGAATCATCAGTATCTGTGTAGGAAAGTCAATCAACTCATTTTACTATGGATCCTCCCTAAGAAGAATTGGAACCTCCTTGGACACCAATTCGCAAGAAAAAATCAAAGAAGAAACCAGAAGGGGTTCTCCAACCTCTAAAAGAGTGATATATTTTGTACCTTGCTACCTATCCCAACAATTTTATGAATATTCTCTCTTGGAATGTAAGAGGCTCGACAACCCTTTTAAAGCTCATGAAGCTAAGAGTTTTTGTGATAAAAGTAATATTTCTCTTCTATGTTTTTTGGAGACAAAGGTGCAAACAGAGAATGTTACATGTGTGGGATCTTACATATCCCTCTTGGAGGGTTGGAAACGCACCCTAGGGGAAGGATTTGGGTGGGTTCAAATTCAAGAAAGTGGAATATTCAGGTGCTCATCTCCGCTGAAGCAAGAACTGAAAAAACTCAACAAACTAGAGTATTCAAACCTTCACAAAAAAGTTCCAGTGGCTCTGCCCACAACTTATGACATTCAAGCAGAGTTTCAGTAGTAGAGGCCAACTCAAAGGGAGAGAAAAGGGCTTTTGAGGATTTTTATCTCCTAAGTAAAAGCACAAGAGTTTTTGTTAAAGTGAAAATCTCGAGTTCTTTGGCTAAATCTTGGAGATAAACAATTCTTACTTTTTTCGTGCTTTGGCGGGGAGAAACAACACCAATGGAATACATTCTCTTCTTGATTCAAATGGTGAACAGATTACTACAAGGGAGGGAATTCATCAACTTGCTATAGCCTATTTCCAGAAATCATTGTCTCAAGAGTCTCCTACCTGTGCTGCTTCAACTCCCCTACAGTACTTATTGTGCAGAACAGTGGATCAAACAGCATGGCCTGAAATAACTACAAATCAGTTTCCAAGATGTAAATCAAGAACTCCTGATCCATTGCTATGGATAAAAGCTCCAGACCACAATGGCTTTAATGCCAATTTTTTCAGAGAAGCTTGGGATATTGTGGTGGAAGAAGTGACATTGTCAGTGAAGGAATTTTTGCAACAGGATCCCTTCTTAAATCAGTAAACAGTACAGCTCTCACTCTTGTACCAAAAGTCGAAAATCCCTCTACTCTTGCTGATTACAGGCATTTTGCATGTTGCAATACCTTATACAAGGCCATTCCAAAGATTTTAGCAAAAAAACTCAAAGTTATTTTACCATCATTTGTGGGCAATGAGCAAAGGGTTAATGTCACGGTATGTACCCATAGTTAACAATTTTTTTCAGTTATACATCTAAATATTTAAGTTGTCTTAATACACACCTAATTGAAGTTTGACATGTCATCATATGCACTTCTGTTATTTCCAGTTAACTTTGTTAACTAAGTCAACATAATCATTCAATCACTGCACGACATTTGTTATTTCTATTTTAAATGTCCTAATCACACTTTCTTCCTTCCAAATCAGCCGTCCAGTAAGAAATTGGTGCAGATCAGGACATTTGTTATTTTTATTTTAAATATCTTAATCACACTTTCTTCCTTCCAAGTCAGTCGTCCAGTAAGAAATTGGTGCAAATCAGAAATAGGTGCAGATCGAGTACAGGGACTCCAAAGGATCGCAACACTCAACAGCAACAATTGTGCCAGCTCTTTAAGATGGCCTCTGGTGTGTTTTTCAAACGGGAAGTTTGAGATTCAAGACATTTTTATTAGTAAAACAAAGGTTGGTCACAATGCTTGGAGTTCTTATAGTGGTTCTGGTGGTTTCAAAGTATGGCGAGTGGCAGTAGTTAACGATACGGTGTGTATGTGATGATCGTGTAGGTACTGTGTGTGTTTAGTGTTGCATCTGCTGTGTAGTTTAGGCTGAAAGAGAGGGCAGTCAAGAGGCTGATGTGTATCTATGCTTGTGGTGGAGAAAGAGAGTAATCAATGGAAGGGCTATTGTTGGCTGTTGCGAGAGGAAGAGAGAGTTGGGGTACTGCGTTTGAGTGTGGGTCTTTTAGGGTGGTTCTGTGCATACTAGGTCATTGGTGAGTAGTATTTGTACTCACTATCACAGGTTGTAGTGCTAGAGGGTGTTGGCTACATGGAGTCACAATTGTTGGTGGTTGGAGTCGCTGAGGGTTAGGCATTGAGGGTTCGTGAGTGGAGAGTCGGGTCGCAGTGGTTGAGGCCATCTGGGTTTGCACCCTTCCAAATGTTCTTTTTTGTTTTTCCTTAACAATTTCACTGACGTGGATGGTTGATTATAAAATATAGAGACTAATGTGAAAATAAGAATATTAATATTCTACATATCATTCAATTATTGGCTCATACGGCCTACTTAACTAACGGCATTAGAAAAGTTAACAGAGGTGTATATTAAAACATATAAAACTTCAATCATGTGTATATTAAGACAAGTTAAAAGTTTGAGTATACAATTGAAAAAATTGACAAAGTTTAAATATAATCAGTGACATTACCCCATGAGCAAACAGCTTCCATTCAAGGGAACCAAATCATTGATAATGTTCCAATAGCCCAAGAACTCCTAAATGGGTATATCACAAGTCAATTAAACATGCTTTGACAGTGGACATTACAACAGCTTATGGTCTTATAAGTTGGTGTTTTTTGAGAGAGCTGTTGGTGGCTCTAAGCTTCCTACAACAATTTGTTACTTTGGTGATACAACGTGTAACAACACCTCAGTTCTCCATCAATACAAATGGTGAATTGGTGGACTATTTCCAAAGTTCATAAGGCCTCTGACAAGGGGATCTATCACCGTATCTCTTTGTCTTGGAAATGGAGGTATTCTCATGTCTTCTGAAGGAAAACGCCAAAAATGGAAGTTTTAGGTTCCACTGGAGATGCAAAAAAAGGAAAAGCTTATGCACATTTGCTCTGCAGATGCCCTTCTAGTGTTTGGTAAGGCAAACAACAACACCTTAATGGTCATAAAGGATGTTCTATATGAGTTCAAATGTAACAGGTTTGGAGGCCATTCAATCTGCCCAAAAGTCAATTTTTCCCAAGTAGAGCCAGTCAACCAATGGAGGATGAATTTACTCAACTCCTGAGCTTTACAAAGGCTTCCCTCCCGATCAAGTATCTAAATACCACTGTGCTGATATTGTCAGCAGAGTTGCAGCAAAAGTTTTCCACTGGTCCCGCCAACTGCTCTCCTACTTAAGCCGAATCCAACTTATAAAGAAAGTGCTTTTCTCCCAACAAGTGTTTTGGGCTTCTATTTTTGCCCTTCCTAGGTGTGTTCTCAAGGATCTTACTACAAATGATGAGCAAATGGCTAGGCACCATGCCAATGACTTTTGTTTCCACATTGGTGAAATTATCTCTCCGCATTAGCAATGCGAGAAGTAATTGTGTTGAAGCTGGCATACGCTCATGCACTAGATGCAGATTTTGAGGCTTTCCAAAATCTCAAGTAACTCGAGCATAAGACAAGCTCAATTTCCGGAGGGGCATTAGGAATCTGTAGTGGGAAAAATTAATAGAAAAAGATAAAAAGATCTAAGTTAAATTGCAAATACACACCTATGTTTACTCCTTGTGCCTTTAAACCCCTAAACATAAAAAATGTGCTTCCAGACCCCAAAAAAAAAAAAAAAAAAGATACTATCTAAGAAAAAGCAATGACAGTTACAAATTATTCCAAAACTAAAAAAGAAAAAATGGGAGTTCTCCCTTCTTTTTTTCTGATTTCATGTAATTTGATTTAATTTTAGTTTTTTATTTTTTAGTTCTTTTATCCAAAGGAAAACAAGAATATAAAAGCATGATTTAAAAAATTTCGAGTTTAATGCTCAATTTTAATGATAAGAAGGCTGCACATACATGAAGTAAATATAACCAATGCATTACCAAAAGGTTCGTTGTGTTTCCTTTTTCTGTTTTTGTACCTCCTACTCATAATTTTGGCAAAACTTATATAGATATGCTATTATTATGAACGAAAAAGCAATAGGATTGGTCTAAAATATTTTGCGATAGCAGGATATCCTTCCAATGAGCCCTCAAACCCTAATCCAAACAGATGCCATCAAGAAATGTTGGAACAGCAACAGCGCAAATCTAATCTCATAAACGAGTTTGACATAAATCACCCATTAACTAGATTCCAAACCCAAGCACATAACAGTTTACATCTCAATTTGTGTGTTTGGGTAGTCCAAAGGTTATTTGATAATTTCTTAAGCCAACCACAACCCCAGCCCCGACCCCAAAAAACCAAAAACCACCCAAAAAAACCCTTCGTTTTTCCCCCACACAGAAAAAAAAAAAAAAAAAAAAAGAGCTGATTTGATCATTTCTAATTGAGAAATGCTATTATAAATGTTTCCTAATTTAAAATATAACTTTTCTATGAATAAGAGAAGAAGATTCCAACATAAGAATAGAATTTTCAATGTTTGCCTCTATACTATGATTAAGTTATCCAATAATTTTCGTTTCTTAATATCAATCCCCCAAAAAGAAGGACCCACTAACGCCACAGTGCTAACCACTAACATAAAAAGCACCCAACAAGCTAATAGTACAAACCAATCAGAAAGAAACTTTGGTAAATTCGTTTCCTAAAGAGCAGAGGAGGCAAAAACTTCCTCTTCCATCTTTCCTTTTTTCCATTTTTCATTTTAGCAAGTAATGGGGGGAGGGTGATCCCATTTATTTGAATGCAGCATTAGTAATTGTCTCACCCCCAATTGGTTACTCAAACCACATGCTTACTTTGCCTATACTTGCACAGCCGCATCTACTCTGAACATGCATAGCATGGCACCCTGACATTTTAAAAGCAACCTAAAAAGCACCAAATAAGCTAATGGTACAAATTGGTAAAAAGGGGATTTTGGCAAATTCATGTTTCCAAGAGTGAAGGAGGCAAAAACTTCCTGTTCCATCCTTCTTTTTCTTTTATTTTCATTCAAGAAAGGAAGGGAGGGAGGATGATCCTATTCCATGTCATTAAAATGAAAACAAATCAAGAAAGATACTATAGGAACAGAACTTGTCTTATTGTCCCTTCAATACAAGATTTACATGCTTACTTTGCCTGTACCTGCCTGGCTGCATCTCCAAATATACATAGGTATTATTTGGTTACCATATTTTTATTGTACAACAAAATTCATTAGTCAATTGTTTGGTTTACGCATTAGCCAAAGTTACTAAACAAAAAAGCCTTTAAGTACTAGACTAAAACTAAGAGTTTCCTACCTTATACTTAGAAATACAAAATTCCATTTCATAGAACAGAATCAATATATTTTTAAAATTACAAAAATAACCCTACACTAAGCTTCTAAATTACAATATTAAGTTTTATTATAATTTATAATATGAATAATTAAGTTTATCTTAATTTTTTAATTATTTCAATAATTGAAATCTATGTCTAATATTGTATGCACCAAACATGATATAAGAGAATTGTACTATCATGTTTCCTTACACCATCCTGCCCAATTCTTCTTATACTGTCTAGTTATACTAACCAAACGCTACCATAGTATCACAACCATGAGTTTAGAGTCTAATAGATAAGTTCAACTAAAGGATATAGCATAATGAGTAACATCGGCAAGATGATTTGTTTTAGGAGTAGGTATAGCTTGATCTAACCTTCCATAAGTAAACTGGTCAAACGTAGATCGCTACACTAATGAGGTCATGACAAGCCAAAACCAATGGGATAAATTCATCCCTCAAGTACATATGAGACATTGCTAAGCCATGATGGCTCCCCTAGTACGAATGATGGACTAGAAACAAACTTAGGAAAACTGGAAAAGAGAAATTCGAGTAAAATTAAAAACCAAAGATAACTGAGTACCCTAAAGGGGAAAAATCTCCCATCACGTGAGAAGTGATATCAGAGCGATAGAGCAACGTTCAAGCTCCAATAATCTTCCTAGCTACTATCCAATGTGTATGCAATGTATGGGTAGATATTGTTGGTAAATGTAGGTTAACCCCTAGAGGAGGAGCACCAACAAAGAAAGGACATTATTGAAAGAGGAGCAACTATGTCATAAGTTAAATTGTAATAAAAATCCGCCCAAAGTCTTCCCAAATATACTTTAGTGGACAAACCCTACCATTAGTCGATAGGATAAGAGGGAAATCAAAGGATGAAGTAAGAGAGGGCAAGAGAGAGCCTACAAAAGCTCATTGTCTTGATGGAGATGATCTTAGGTATAGTTGGATTACAAGAAAAATAGGTCAATAATCTTTGATTATAGGTAGTAGCGATGCATTGGCCTCATAATAGGTGCATTATGAATTTAGCTAAGTAAGAATGTCACTAATCGTGCATTTGGAGTCATGTTGAAGGTTTTAACTCAAGTATGTAGCAAAGCAAGTAGCATCAATAGGGTAGTTTATTGAATGAATATACTCTAAAGGCAGGTTTTATCTTCCTTGAGCAAACTAATTGGGAACTGATAAGGCCTTGATAAGCTCAAACCAATAAGATAAATTGATCTTTTAAAGATACGTAAGACGAAAACAAAGCCAAAATGACTCTCCTAGTGGGAAGGATTGGCTCAAAACAAATTTGGGAAAATAGAAAGAGAATGCTCACTCACCATCCAAAATTTAAGTAAAATGGGCAATACCCAGTCAAGGCACCACAAGCACTCTAAAGAGAGAGAACCTCCTATCCCATAACACGTAGCATGGCATCCTGACATTTTAAAATGTTCTACTCATCCATGGGTTACTTTGTTTTCATGCACATGACTCCACGTGCAAATAATCGCAAATATCTATCATCTCCCCACAATATGCATTTCAAAATTTCAGCTGCCTTTTTCTAGCCCCTGCAATGATTATGCACCATCCTCCAAGACATAACACCTAGGAACCTAAATTAGAATAAATGCTTAGCAAATAGCAAGTATTCTTTTTCTCCTTTTTTCCCCCTTTTATCAATGGATGACGTTAGAAGCAATAAAAAAGTCATGACGTTTTAGGTATTAATGAAAAATATGGTCCATGATCAAGTGAAATGGAGATATGTAATTTACAAAGATAATGTTATAAATGATTCCTTAACTTTGTCAAAATATACAATTAACTATTGAAACCATTAAAAAATCAATTTACTATCCAATCGACTTTTTCAATATTGTTTATGCTACTTGTACTAATGTCGTTGATCTCTATCAGCATATATGGATCTATCAACTAATTATAAAGTAGCACGAGGATTATGAGACTAATTTAAGACAATCTACATCCTTGTAGATGTCCACATGGCATTTTTCATGCCTACATGACATTATTTTTTGCTACTATTATTATATTATTATGACTACAATAATGCCACCAGAATATCAACATAGACTTGAATTGTCTTAAATTAATCTTACAATTCACATGTCTCTTCATAATTGGTTGATAGATCACATACGCCAACGAAGATGAACAGCATTAGCATAGGTAATATAAATAACATTGTCCTAATCTATATTTGGGTAAAATGACTTTTTTAAATATTAGATAGTTAATCGAATATTTGGGTAAAGTTGAGGTACCATTTATAACATTATCCTAATCTATAATGTAGTCTCCATGTAGTGGGAATACGGCATGAATATTATTGTTTTTGCTTTCTACAAATGACATGCTCCTAATAGTAACCACTACCTCGAAACAGCCCAACAAGTGTAATTAGATGTTCTAACCACTAATTCAAACCCTTCTTAGGAAATAGCAAGTTAGATAGAAATATAAAACATAGCTTCCGATGTTGTGTGTCATAAAATAACTCTAAACTAAGTTAAATTGTTGGGAAATAATATATTACATGAAAGATGAAAGACAACAGAAATACCAGCAACTTTGCACAATGTGCAATCAAGCCTTGAACTCTCACACTTTTACTATTGCAACAAATTATAGAACTTCACTAAATATGTCTCTACTTAAGCACGAATTTCGAGAAAAAACGGATTCAAAAAATCAGATAAACCTTAAAAAAGATCAATAGATCTTTTCTTTTTCGGATAATTTAGTTCAATGGATCTTCTCCATAGGAAAGTAAAACCAGAGCTCGTTTAGGGAAATTTTCAACAAAACTTTTCGATCTGTTATAATGGAAAAATTCAGAAGCTTGTCTGAACAAAGGTGCAAATATTAGGGCTTTACTGCACAAAATTAGAGTTCAAGACTTTATTGCACCGGACATGACTTCTAAATTGACATGCAAATGATACGTATTTTCCAAATTCATCGGTATTTGATTGGAAGCGGACAAACAGCACACAAACTGTTTTCGAATAAACCTGAAGAGCACACAAAACCCAAAAACTAAACAAATATACATAGAAATCACTGCTGGGTCGTGAAAAGACGTAAAAATTTAAAACTTTAAATCACAAAACAGCGCAATGACGTGGAAAAGTTAGTAAGAAGACGGACCATGAAATCGCTGACGTAATCCTATCAAGAACCTCAAAGGAGAATTTGCGCCAAAAAGAAAACCCTAGAAAAGGAATTTGCGATTGAGAAATAAAATGAGTTGGGAGAGAGAGACGGAGGGGTAACTAACCTGGTAATAGCTGAAATAAGGGAGGGGAAGAGAGGTCGACGTAAATTCAATTAGAACCGCAACAGCCGCCAAGATAAAGTTAGAAAGATGGAGATTGAAGAGCTCCAATCTCTTCTCTCTCCCTCACTGGTTACTCACACTCTCTCTCTCTTCCTCTCTGTCTCTTTCTTCCTGTGAGTAGAGAGAGAATATAGCGTGTAGTCGTTTATATATTATATTGAGCGTTTGGGTTAAAATCATTTTTTGCCATTTTAGCGTTTGAGGAGGAAAGTGTCATCACAATGACGATTCTTTTCTTGAAACGAGCAGCACTTTCTAGTTTTCGAATGGCCCAACTTCAAAAGATTACGTGTATATAGATATAGCTTTTTAAAGGGAAAAGGAGTTAATTTTTTTCTTTTTGTATATTCACATAAAATTTTCAAATTAATTCATTTCGCTGTAAAAGAAAATAAACTAATAGTGGCTAGTTATACAATTATTGAAGTTATCATGTAATTTTATAATTTACAATTTTGAAAATAAAGAATCTAGAAACTAAATATTTAATGATTTGTTGTATTATGTTATATATATATATATATATATATATATATGTATGTATGTATGTATGGTAGAGTTACACTAGCTTGTCAATGTTTTTGAGAAGATGGTTTAATCTTCAAAGGATTGATTCCAACACAGCTTGAATATTTATATCAGGTTAGCCAATATTTGAATGAATCAAATAAAAGGAGGAGCTCTAATTTATAGAGTTTGAAAGTTAATATTATCTAATAAATAACTCCAAGATGGACAATCAAGCTTTGTCATTGATGCTTATCCTTTCCTTTAATTTTCATAGGCTTAGATATGGACTCAGATATATCTAAAAACTTATAATAATAATAAAAAGCTCATTATCATTATAAAACACATTTAAGCCTCCTAAAGGCCCAATAAAGCCAAAACGAAGTCTAAATAAGCTTTAAAAAACTGTTTTGAAATTGCTCTTCACACGTAAGATAACCAAACAAAGCCAAGACGAGAAAGTCCAACTTCACAATCCCCATTCTAAGCCGATCAAACCAAATTTTCCTAACACCTCCCTAATTAGGCCTCATTTCTTAGGCTTTGCCATTAGTTCAAGATATTAGTCCACTGTATTAAATTGAGCTTTCCAAAATAACTCCCTAGATTTTGCCCCATGACAAAAGTCTCTTTAAATTGTCTAAGGGTTTTGAGCATTTCTAGATGTTTCTTCAATTATTGTGTAGGCATACCAAATGTTGACTTTATTGTTTAATCACTTATAGTACTAATAGAGTTGGTACTTCTTTTCTAATGAGTTAAGCTTAATAAACTAGTATCAATTTTGCTACCATGGAATCCATTTTTCCATATGCTCTACACCAAACCTTGCAATGATTTCATTACTCTCATGATATTAATTTGCATCCATTGCATAGAATTGATAAGCTAGTTGCTCTCAGTATTTCTTTTTTCTTTTCCATGAGTATTTATAGGAAAAATAAAGTCATTGAAGCAATTTTAGAAATTTAAAACTCTAAAAATATTCCATCTACCGATGTTATATTATGTATATGTATATATATATCATACATAGCTTTAAACAGGTTAGTGTTGACGTGAAGCGAAACAAAGTGAAAAGTTATATTGCGCTACTCTAGGATAACTTGAGGGTGATAGGGCAACACCCCTATAGTATGGTACAATTTTTACTTATTATTAAGCAAATCTTTACTTAAAAGCCCTTTATATAAAATTTTTGCAACATATAGTTGAAGAGCTCTAGTAACCTGAGAAAAGCATGCACTTACAATTGAGGAGACTATGGATCAAATCTTGAAGTGGTAACTTATGCTCCACTTTTTATCATTTATCCAAAGAAAACGTGTTTTGCAGTTAAGTCTTCTATGGATTAGCTTTGGTTAGAATGAAATGGAGGAAAACAAGGGGCAAAGATACATCATTTCCTATACTATCTACATGCAAAATTTGCAGTAGTAAGATCCTTCCATATCTACTCCAAATTTTCACTTATTCACTTAAATCTTGTTCAAATTGATCAAACTCCCTCACATCTTGCAACTAAATCAATTCAAATATTATTAAATATATTCAACTTCGTCAAATCCAAACTTTATCTTTTAATCTCTTTACATTAACTATAAATATACATATATCGGCAATCTTTCCATCACCCATAATAACAGTAAATCTTCTTGTCATCTTTTGCTTTGGTTTTGATTTTATCTTTTTTTTTTTTTCGAGACTTACTCTAATCAACTTATTTTTGTTGTTCTTCAACAAGCTGACAACACAATCATTCAGCTACATCTAAGTATCACCCAATAGAGATAGGTCTTTTCTTTTCTTCTAATCTATTTGGTTGAATACAATTTAATAAACAAATATCTATCAAACTACTTCTTGCTTAATGTCTTCCTTTATTTTCTTTCTCATCAAATAATAAGACTCGATTTCCATTTAATACTCGATCTCAACAACAGCTTATTCAACCACCTTCTTGCACCTGTGATAGATGATTATGAATTGATTTATCAAACCTAATCTTCTCTTCTTTTTATTTTATTTTTAGTTTGATTATTACTCTAAATCTTAGCCTCTTGTCTTTCTTCCATAAATTCAATTTATTGGTGATCAAAGACCGATTAGGTGTAGTAAAACATCATACATTGGACCATTCACGTCATGTTCTTGATATGAGAATCACATTAGGTAATAACACTTCAAATTGTAGCAACTTGTCATTCCTTTTCTTTTTCTTTTTATTTTTTAATTCACTATCTTGATTTGCTCTAATCTCCATCACTGCTACTATTTGGTAGGTAGGTCGAAGTTAGTTTGCTAATTTAATTCAAACAAGGTCATTCCTTAGTTGGATTTCAACATCAAAGTACACTTAGGTACAATATCTCACCTCACAATATTGAGCTTTCTTAGAATCAACTACATATGATCATTAGATAGGGTGTTTTGCAGTTTCCTCTCCATTATTGTTTCTTTCTTTTATTTTTTATTTTTAATTCCTTTAGTCCAAATATGATTACAATACATAGGCATGAAGATTTTCCTTTGATTTCTCTACTACATCAATGTTTATGAAAACTTGAACATGCTTCATGTTCTATGACTTATTTATGCCCTCCATGTCTTCTTTAGCCTTCAAAATCATATATTGGCTAAAGGTTGTAATGTGTTGCAAACCACCTTCCCCTCCAAACCACACCTACCCCGCTTCCTTAAAAGGTTCTTAGAACTCCTAAAAAAACCAATAGGGTTTTTAATTATAAACCCGTAAACTTGGCTCGATATGGAATTATAAAACTCAAAACTCAACCACCCCAACCCATTTATGTCCTAGTTGTCGTCTTTTCTTTTTTTTTTTTTTATCCTACAAATATGACTAATATATTACATTAGTAATAAAATGTTAATAAAAAATAATTAATCACATCCAATAGTGACAAGGGCTAAATTTATTATAATGTCAAGATAAAACAATACATGGAAATATAGAACATACTACAATTTTCTTCCTTTTCTATTCAAGACCTATTATTACGCTAAAAAATTAGGGTTCTTCCTTTACTAAGAATAATTTTTTTAAACTCCATGGATCCCATTATCAAAGTAGCTCTAGTACTAGTACACTTTTGAAGAAATAGAAGAATATTTTTGAGTTTAAAACCTTGTTCCTTCATTTATATTTTTGAGAAATGAAAGAACATTTTCAAGCCAATTTAATTACTTAACTTTATTTGTATTATTTATTTATTATTCTTATAAGCGAGGTTTTCCATCAAGTTTTTCTAAAATCTCGTAACCCAATCTTATAAGCTATCAAGTAATAATTTAATTCCAAAACTCAACCCTAAACTCTATAAGGTCTTTAATATATTGGATGGATTAGGTACCCTATTATGACCCATCTCAATTGCATCCATACCCCTAAACCTCTTCTCTTTTTTGAAACAATCCTGGTCAGGCATCATGGATAGCAATTAACACAAGACCCACTTCACACTTCCACTGTTATGAACTTTTATATTTGCCCATAAACTCTTGTCAAGTAAAATTCATGTTACATTCTTCCATGCGGTAATACTTCTCTACATTGATTCGTGACTTCGTGGCATCCATGTATATAGACACATATATGGTAATAACTCCCTTCTTTTTGCTCTCTCTCTCTTTTCTTTCTTTATGAGAACTCTTAGTATGATTTCACTCGAAGGCTAAGCTTCAATATACAAATGAGCCCATGATTAACTTTAAGTGTTAACCCAAATTCCCAAAATATAATTGTTTATTCAAGCCCTTAGTTAACCTTAGGTGTTACTACGAATTCTTGCCCTTTTAATCCCGTAGTTAACTTTAAGTGTTTTCCTAATTTCATTAACCATGGCTAAGTCTAAGAGCAACCAACCTAGGCCTATTGAAGCTACCCTCAAAGATAACTATTAGTTCATAATGGAGGTTGAATAAAAATGGATTGACAATGTTATCAAAGGAGATTCTTTTAGGAATTGAGCTAGTTCTTAGGAGAAGCGGATGACCATGCCTATTGATGACTCATTCAAGCTCATCACTTTAGAAGCATAGTTGTAGATCAAATTGTTAATGAAAGGAGAGTCTGTCTGATAGGGATCAAGGATCGATCACTTACTCCTGAACCCAAGAGCTTTCTCACATGGTCCGCCAAGCTATTTGAGGAAAGTTAAGTACCGAGGAGCAATGTTTTCCCTAATCTGATCTGTTAAGCTACTTCACTCTCCACACCATCCTAAAAGCTACCGAAGTGATTAACTAACACATGGAGCCGACCATTCCACAACACCCCAATCCAAGCACCAAATCAGGAAAACAACCATCTCCACAGTACCGAAGCCGAGCTAACGATTGTGAAGAGCTAACCATCCGAAACTAACTCGAATGTGAGTTACCCCTAAGCCAACCCCTGTTTACCCCCAACAGTCAAGGTATCAAACTCCTGACACCAAATAGACCTGATCAAAGGACCACCCCTACTTGGCTCGCAATATTGTTAGAATCGCAGACTGAGTAAAACGTACGCACACTGTCCTTTCTAACAAATGACATTCTTTTTACACGGTTTCATACTTTCCCTATAAATTATTCTTCTCTTTTTTAGAAAATAAGGATCCGTTTATTTTTGTAATTTCTGTAACTTAAGACTTACCCTAACAGGGTGATGCGAACCATAGTCAAGAATAGACAAGGCTGATCACTAAATGGGTCTGAGCTTACAAAAAGCTCGAAAAGAGTCAATAAGGAAAGATACGAAAGGGTGAAAGCAAAAGACAAAAACAGTAAACAAAACCCACAAACAGCTCTAGAGGATATGATGCACCAATGAAACTTCCAAGGACTTACGGTACAATTCGATGTGATACATGAATTGGTCCAATAAGGTTACTCGCTACCTAACCATGCTTAAGGGAAAGGATAAGAGTGATGCCAAGAGTAAACTACAGTATTTACGCAAGGAAGAAGGTACTCAAAAGTGTATTGAAGATTATCCAATCTCTTATAACTATAAGTACAAGAGTATTTATATCCACAAATTAGGGCAACTTGCCCAAAAGGGAAAAGACAAAAAGAACATTTCCTAAAGAGGGCAATGTACATGTTTTAAAGGGGCAAAAATGAATATACAAGGAAAATAATCATTGGTGCTATAGATTCTACATGTGATACTATACACGTGGCAATGCAGCATTAGCAAAGTCGTTATGAGATGCGAACAAAAAGTACAGACGCATGGGTTTGTCCAAGCAGAAATGGCCTAGTCAGTCCAACTTTCTCTCTTGGCTTCTCGGCAAGGAAGAGGCCGAGTAATTAGTTGATTTGGTAACAGAGAGTAATCATTAACTTGACATACCACACAACAATAGGCAGTCATACGGCACGACATTAAAGGTGACTTGGTAAGGAGGTACTCGGCCTCAGTAAGGATTAGTTAGAACATAAGAATTCATCGAGCCAACCCCTCCAGTCCTCGACCTTAACTACATGTCAGGGGCCTTGTAACTTAATTCCCATCACAGGGTACTATAAATACTTGCATAATATAATAGCCGCATCATAAATATATAGAAGAATATATTAGATTTTTTACTCTCTTTTGAGCTAAGTGTCATTTTTGCTTACTCTTGAGCTACTCTTACCTAGCACATTCGGGCGTGGACTAGTGGCGAATTACCTCTAGCTATACGTGTGTATCATATCAAGTATAACTCGAGCTCGTATGAGGTGTTGGTGTGTCATATCCATTATCGGTGCATGAGAACTCCTACTCATCCTTCAACTATCATTTACTTTTCGAGTGATCTCGCAGCCTGGACCCACTCTCCTTTAGTTACACATGATATTAGGTCTGTATGTTCATCTATGTATCCATATCATCTTGGTATCAAAGCCTAGCTACGTTTGAAGCTAGATTCTGCTATTGTGCTCTTTGAGTAGTCTATTACTGCTCCCCTGAGATAACAGTTCTATTGTTAGCTTTGAAGTTTAATAGTTGAGAAGTGTTATGTACTCTGTTTCACCCATGTTTTCAATATGCAAAACAGAATGTGGTTGATTATTCATTTGTTGTGTAATTGTCACTATGAAGTAACCAACAATGTTAGATTCTAATGTTCAAGGAACTTTAGGAAACCAAAAAAGTGATACTCGACATGGCTAAGGACAAGAAGGAAGCTTCGTACCTCAGCCAATGGGTGACCAGTTGGATCGGCTTACTGACTTGGCAGCTAGTCTGGTGACTGTTATCCAAGAAGACAAGCAGCAAGCTAGAAATAGCCTTACTAGGGAACGGGAACAATAAAGTTGAGGCAATGGTCAATTTGGATGAGTTAATGCCCCAACTCGACCACCCCAAGCTAAAGGAGTTAGTAGGGAAGGTAGACAAAGGCTAACACTTGAAGAGACTGAGGAGTAAGCAAAAGGAGATAATAAGGCAGAGGAGGACTACGAGCTTGAGGAAGGAAATATACAAGCCCCTAGAGTTAAGGAATTGAGGATGCGTATTCTGGGTTTCTCTAGAAGTAGTGATGCTGAGGACTACCTAGATTGGATAGATTAGATTGAAAAACAGTTTAAATGCCACAAAGTGCCCCATAATACAAAGGTTAGACTTACTGTATTGGAGTTCACTGGTTATACCGCCTTGTGGTGGAAGAACTTACAAGCTACCAGAAGAAGGGAAGGAGAACAAGAGATTAGGAGTTGGAATGAAATTAAGAGAGTTATTCAAAGAAGATTTGTATCAAACTATTATCTACAGGATGCCTTCAAAAGACTGCAAAAACTGAGACAAGGAGGATTGGGTGTGGACACTTACGTTAAGGAATTTCAATGTTAATGATTCGATGTGAAGTCATAGAACCAGAATAGCAAATTGTATCTTCGTTCATTGGTGAGTTAAAGTATGAGATTAGGGATATCTTAGAAACCTTGGATGTTAGTATGCTTAATGATGCAATCTAAGTTACCCAGAGGATAGAAAGGCATCGAATAAGAAGATTCTGACCACCCATCAACCGTCCTAATAGTAGCTAACCTATTCCAATCAGACCTGTGCAAATGGTACCAAGCAAGACTATTGAGACCTGACCTGCTTAGACTACCCGAGCAGAGGAGAAGGAACCCTTAAGGAAGTTTGAGAAAGGACAAAGTTTAGGGAGGAAGATGAGTGAGATCACGTGTTTTAAATGCTAAGGATTTAGACACATGGCCGCTCAATATCCGAACAAGTGAACAATGGTAATTAGAGGTGAAGTGCTGACCATTGAGGTCAATAGTACTATGAGAAAGTAAAGGAGTTAAAGGAGGATAGACAGACTAAGCTGTCCGAGGAGGAAGCTATCTACAGTGAGGAAGATAACTTTATGCTGACTGCTTTAGTGTTGAGGAGGATAATGAGTGTCAATCTTAGACTTGAAGATGAATAGAGAGGAAAATCTCTTCCATATTGGATCTAAGGTGAATCACTCACTATGCACACTAATCCTTAATAGTAGGAGTTGCACCAATGCAACCTCTGCATTTATGGTCCAGTAGCTAAAATTGCTAACCATGCCCCACCTAAAACCCTACAAGCTTCATTGACTTGGTTACAAAGGAGCCCTACAAGTGAACAAACAAGTGTCTATGCCGATCTACATTAGCAAGTATTAAGATGAAGTGCTTTGTGATGTGTTGCCCATGAGTGTGTCCCATATTTTTCTTAGACAACCATGAATGTTTGATCGAGTAGTTGTATATGATGGAAGCAGGAATACATGCTCTGTAGAGCATGAAGGAAGAAGAATAAAATTGAGTCCTACGACCGTCGAACAGGTAAAGGTCATGTAGTCCCAACTGAGTCGAGTCCTAAAGAAGGAGGCTTTGATATTAACCCGAGTCAAACTAAAGAGAGAGATAAAGCTCAAAGGACTGACTTATTTGCTAGTCTAAAGAATTCTGGAGTTGAGATCCAAGGAAGAGTCACCTACCAAGGTAAAGACCTTATTAGAGGAATTTGCTAACCCATTTCCAGAGGAGTTACCAAGGAATCTACCCCCAATCTATGGCATCGAGCATGCAATCGACCTACGACCAAAAGTTGTAATGCCAAACAAGCTTGCCTATAGGTTGAACCTTGAACAGGCTACCAAGCTATAGAGGTAAGTAGACAACCTTATGAAGAAAGGGTATGTACGTGAGTCCCTTAGCCCCTATACCGTTTTGGCCCTATTAGTACCAAAGAAGGATAGTTCTTAAAGAATGTATATCGATTGCCGAATAATCAATCGAATTACTATCAAGTACAGGTATCCCATACCTAGGCTTGATGACATAATAGATGAGTTAAGTAGAGCAAGCGTATTCTCTAAGATTGATCTCAAATCTGGATATCATCAGATCCAAATGCGCGAAGGCGATAAGTGGAAGATCGTATTCAAGACACGACATGGCTTATATGAATGGCTAGTAATGCCATTTGGATTGTCTAATGCACCGAGCACATTTACGCGCTTGATGAATCATGTGCTTCGAGAATTCATGGGAAAGTTTGTTGTAGTTTATTTTGATGACATTTTGGTGTACAACCGCGACCTAAAGATTCATAAGGAACATCTCTAAAAGGTCTTTGCGAAACTCCAAGATGAATAACTCTACGCCAATCTAAACAAGTGCAACTTTTACCGACCCAAGGTAATCTTCTTGGGTTTTGTTGTGAGCAAAGGTGGCAATCGAGTTAATGAAGAGAAGATAAAGGTGATCATGAAATGGCTTGAGCTGACCTGCTCTGCCAATGTGAGGAGTCTTCATAGCTTAGCATTATTCTATTGCCGATTCATAAAGAATATTAGTATGATTGTAACCCTACTCACAGAACTCTCAAAGAAGAATGTTGAATTTAGATGGGGAAAAAATGAGTGGAAGAGTTTTGAGGAAGTAAAAGAGAGGCTAACTACAACCCCTATCTTAGCTCTACCAAGCTTTAACAAAGTGTTTGAAGTAGAGTGTAATGCATCCAGATTAAGCATAGGTGTTATACTGATGCAAGAAGGCCAACCTATTGCTCACTTCATTGACAAACTTTAAAGAGTTATACTCAACTACTCTGTCTATGAGAAGGAGTTCTATTCCTTAATCTAAGCCCTAACAATATGGAAACACTATCTGCTGCCTAAGGAATTTATGATCTACATTGATAATGAATCCTTAAGATATCTAAAAGGCCAACCTAAGTTGTCCTAGAGACAAGCCAAATAGGTTGAGTTCATGGAGGTTTTTCTTATGTCATAAAATACAAGAATAGAAGGAACAACGTAGCAGCCAACGCCTTATCGAGACGACATACCCTCCTGATCAAGCTACAAATAAGGCTACTTAGTTTTTCCACCATAAAGCAATTATATGTTGAGGACCCACACTTTGGTCCTATCTATGCTCGATGTGAGGAAGGAAGGATGCTAAACGACTATCATAGGGAAAACAAACACCTATTCAGAAAAATGAGATTATGTATCCTGACCTATTTTATAATAGAATTGCTACTGCATGGAGCGCATGGAGGAGGATTAAGACGACATTTTGGGTAGCATCGAACCTATGAAGTACTATCTATGAGATTCTTTTGGCCGAGAATGATGAGAGACATGTAGTATATGCTGAAAAGGTGTACAACCTACAGGAAAGCAAAGAGCCAAGCTGAATAAGGACATTATCTACCCTTGCCTGTCCCAACCAACCATAGTCTAAGCTGAGCATAGACTTCATGCTAGGATTACCGAGGACATCTTGAGAGAAGGACTCCATCATGGTGGTTGTGGATCAATTTAATAAGATGGCACATTTCGTGCTCCACTCTAAAACTAACAGCGCTTTGGCTATCTCTTTTCTTTTCTTGCAAGAGGTGATCAAGCTTCATAGCGTACCTAGAACCATCGTTTTAGATTGAGACCCCAAGTTCATAAGCCACTTTTAGAGGATACTTTAAAGGTGAATGGGAATTAAGCTGTTATACAGCATGTCCTACCATCTACAGACCAATGGATAGACCGAAGTTATCGACTAAACTGTGGGAACTTTGCTATAGGTTGCTGTCGGACGAAACATGGCCGATTGGGATTTGTGTCTACCAATCATTGAATTTGCCTACAATTGGACCGCCCACAGCATAACAAACATATCCCCACTCGAGGTCGCCTATGGATTCAACCTCGAGCTCTCGATGGACCAAGTACCCCAACCGAGGCCTAATGATGACCGGCCAAACGTAGAAAGAGTCAATGCCATCAGAGCTATGCACCAAAAGATTGTGGAACAATTGAACCGAGCTAATACTAAGCTCAAGAAGCAGAGCTAAGGACGGAGGAAGAGAGAATTTTAGTCAGGTGATTTGGTCTAAATACATCTCAGGAAAGATCGATTCCCAAACTTGAGGAAGAGCAAGTTGTCTCCTAAAGCCGACGGACCCTTCAAAGTACTTGAAAAGATCAATCCTAATGCCTATAGGATTGAAGTACTTGAAGGATATGGAGTCTTGGACTCCTTTAACATTGCTGATCTCCAACCTTACACTCTCGAAGATGAGTAATCTATAGTCAAACCAAATTTGATCTTAAATTTCAAACAACTTGAAGGGGATGATAGGGATCAAGGATCAATCGCTCGCTTTCGAGCTCGAGGGCTTTCTCACATGGTCCGTCGAGCTATCTAAGGAGAGTTAAGTGCCAAGGAGTAGTGTTTTCCCTAGTTTGATCTGCCGAGCTACTTCATTCTCTACACCATCCCGAAAGCTACTGAGGTGATTAACTAACACATGGAGCAAACTCCTCTACAGTACCCCAATCCAAGCACTAAATCAAGAAAACAGCAATCTCCACAGTGCCGAGGCCAAGCTGACAATTGTAAAGAGCCGACCATCCGAAACCAACCCGAATGTGAGTTACCCCTAAGCCAACCCTTGTCCACTCCCAGCAGTCAGGTTACTTAATAGCCAATGCTAAATAAACCTGATCAAAGGACTACCTATGTTTGGTTCGTAATATTGTCAGATTAATAAATTGAGTAAAACGCGCGTGCATTATCTTTTTTGACATCCTTACTGTCCTTTTGACAAATGACATTCTTTTTGCACAATTTCATACTTTCCCTATAAATTCTTCTTCTTCTTTTTTTCTTTTAGAAAATAAGGATCCATTTATTTTTGTAATTTCTGTAACTTAGGACTTACCTTAACAAGTACTATAAATGCTCACATAATGTAATAGCCGTATCATTAATATACAAAAGAATTCATTGAATTTTTTACTCTCTCTCGAGCTAAGTGTCCTTTTTGCTTACTCTTGAACTACTCTTATCTAGCCTATTCGAGTGTGGACTAGTAGTGGTGACCTCCAGCCATACTTATACATCATATCAAGTGTGACCCGAGCTCATGTGAGGTATTGGTGTGTCATATCCATTGTTAGTACACAGGAACCCCTACTCATCCTTCGATTATCATTTACTTTTCGAGCCATCTCGTGGCTTGGACCCACCCCCCTTTGGCTACCTGTGATATTGGGTCCGTGTGTTTATCTATAAATCCGTATGACTATCCTTTACTTTCAAAAAGAGAGGAAAGCGTTGCCTCTTCCCTATACCTAGTTTTTCTTTCTAAAGCAAACAATCAATGGATGGTACTCATAGGTGCAATACATTATGAGGCATGAGCACTATGCCTCGCTATTATAGGAAGCTAAGATTTTCAATGCCATTACCATGACTCCATGCTTTGGTTTCATGAAAATGGAGGATGTGAAGATCTGGTGAGCCATGATGGCTAGGTAAAGTACATAGACTCATACATTTATAAGTTCATAAGGGGAATTCACACTAACCCTAACTGATGTATTTTTCTTGTTGAAGCTTCATAACATTGGGAGGACAGATGTTACAACTACTTTAATTGCTTCTAGGAACCAGAGTGCACATTCGACTCTATTAGTAGTTGTTAAGTCAAGCAAGACCCCCTCAAAGAGGTATACATTTACTTTATGGATCAAGTATTTCTTTGGCAGTTAAAGAGATGATGGTATTGTTTTTTGAGGCCCGTATCACAGAACCCGGTAAGTATCAACCGCTCTTTTTCTTCATGACTACGTTTACCCCCTTTACCACAATACCTTAACTCATATATGTATATTTTGATCGGTATGAACTTATAGCATTTATTGCTTTATGGTTATCTATGTACAACTTTTCGAGAATTCGCAAAGATGGGGTTATCCCTTATCTATTTCCACCAGCAGTCCGTATGTCTTGAGGGGAGTGCTTTGCCCTATTACGCCTTTATTTACATTCCTTATATCGCCGTTTGGACTCATATCACCATGCCTTCATTTGTTCAATGGATAGCTATATAACGCTATGCTATGTGGATGTTGTCTTTCTTCGACTTTTCTTTTATGAGACGTTCAAGAGCCTTTTTCATCTCCAAATGTGAACACTGAGCCTAAATCAATTCAGCTATAACCATAGGCATAGGTTGAAAGGTAATACGAATGCACTTTGTTTAATCTTATTAACTCTGCTAGCAAGTTCACATTTCATTCATATGTGGAGAAAGCTAATGGCTAACAATCATGTACAAGATATTACCCACCCAGCTTGCAAGATTACATTTCCTTAAAGAATCATGAGTATTTACAGCACTTGGAAGGTAGTTTTCTTTTGTGGTGTATCTTGGGTAGTCTTCCTTCATTACTTAATGCCAAGGGCTCAAACAATAACTTCCTTAAGTTAAGGGTTGTAGTGTATTCTCCATAGGGGTAGTACATCAGTTTAGGTTTGAACAAGGCATTCCCTATCCGATAGTTTTGGGTGCAAATTTTGACTCTTGTTGCTAGTAGATATCACCCATAGACATCAAGACCCTTTATCTTGAGATCAATCGATTCTAATTTCCTTCTTATAGTTGCAATAAAGTATAACCCCTAGCTAGTCATCATAGTAGGCAACTCATTTGAAGGGATTTACGGCATGCACTTTTACTTCCAATATAGATTGAATTGCAAAGGTCACTATTTATTGAGATAAGTTCTATCTTTGGTTTCCAAGGCCCTATAAGCCTAAAGGACTTTAGAGCATAAAGGATGCTAATTATGCTAGTAACAAGCTAGGCTCTTCTAAACAAGTCGAGACAAGGGTAAAAGCATCAAAGTGCCCTTCTCTTTTGTTACCTAATGAAAGTGATTTGAAAAAGACATACATTTAATAAGTAAGGATTATTCCTTTGAAAATCTGTTTCTTTAGTAGTACTTTCCATTTCGACCTCAAACATTATTTTTCATTAATAGTAAGACACTGTTTAAGGCCATTCGCTATATGAAGAGGAAAGGTCTTCTAAAGATCCAACCCCATAATGTGAAGAAGATAATGACTAAGAGTTAATTGATTATAATGGGACTCCTAAGGCTTATGATCGTATAGATGATGATGCAAATTCAAATAATATAGTTGATTACTATAAGCTTGAAGAGACTAGTGAGGAAATAAGCATAATCAATGAGACCCATGCTGCCATAGTTACTAGGGCTTAGGTTCCAAATCCAAAATTTAATTTAGATGTTAAGACTCATGTCAATACTCTATTGTGTTTGGCTACTCATAATGAGGGTTTTTCATACTAGATGACCGATTCCCCTTATGTACCTCTTTTTGTTACTTCTACTGGTTAGTCTTATCCTCCAATTATTGACCTATCTCATTAGGACAAGGAAGCACTTAGCACATTTTTATAAGTTTGATGTAGCGCCATATCTTATACCATACTTAGAGCGTTTATATGCTTTAGATGCGAAGTTCTAGGCAAACTCAACATTTTCTTGGTTACATTTATGTCATACCATCCTAAGGATGTTAGGTAAAGCTATGATGCATGTCAATCACCTATGGAAAGATTTGTCTAAGTTAGACTTGATGCGACAATTGTTTTTCCACGTACTAAACCTCTAACTTATAGCAAAGAAGGCTTGTAAACTAGTGGATTGTTGTCCCCTTCTAAAGGACCAAGTGAAGGTCAACCAAAAAATTGAAGTTTTGAAGGATCAAGTGGCCACACTTAAAGAGGAAGATAAAGCCCTTAATGCAGATATAGATGGGACAATTGGCAATGTAGATGTTGAATCCACTATCAAACATGACCTTTATTCTTTTTTATAATATTTCTTTTTCTTCATCTTTTTTTTTTTTTTGCCAATCAATTAGACAATTAATGAGTAATACCATTTGATGATTTAGTTGATTAATAGTCTTAACTCTTATGACATTGTTGATGATTTTATGTCCTTGATTATTGTTTATGCATGAATATTGGCTAACATCTTTGCAATTGGAGTTGCTTTGATTCTAAAAATCATTTAAAGGCATTTTAGTTGCCAAGCCCACTATAGGTCGCTTCGACCACTCAAAGCTAAGATTGCTTTATAGCATGGTTTAAAGGTTGTGGGAAGGCATTATACTCATAGCATGCTTAGGAAGGAAAATGCTTTTCACTAAGTGACTACAACTATTGTGATAAGATGGCTTCGATCTCTCATAAATGAGATTGCTTCAACCCTAAAGTGTGAATTAAGGCGTTACGGTCGCTAAGCCTACTATGGGATTGCTTAGATCCATCATAGCTAAGATCACTTCAATCTAAAGATTTGAACATTACAGAAGAGCGTTTTGCCTGCCGTATGCTTGGAGACAAGCTTTCTACTGAGCAATTACAACTATTGTGAGAAGGTTACTTCAACCTTTCACATATGAAGTTGTTTCAACCTCAGAATCAGCATTAAGGCATTCCAATTACCAAGCCTATTGCAATATTGCTTCAATCCATATAGCCAAAATCACTTTGATCTCATGATCAATTGTTGTAGAAGTGTATTGCATACACCATGTGCTTAAGGGTGAGTCCTCTACTAAGCAACTTCAGCTACCATGATGAGGTTGCTTCGACCTTTTATAGATGAGGTTTCTTTAATAAAATGTAAGTTACCCTACTAAAATAAAGGACTTCAGGTCAATTTGTTTTCTAGGGTAAAAAATGACATTTGTTAATTATAAGACATATGAAAATTTCATAGTTTTCGAATTTTTCCCAGAATGCAATCTTAGTCCAGTTTAATTATTCTTAAAGAATTTTCATAGCATTCATGTTCCAAATGGACCTTTCATTCAATTTAAATCAACTAAATTAAGTTTGATATAAATTGGATTGTATAAAATAGAAACTCAAAAAATATCAAACTAATCTTTCTTTTTACACATTTTAAGCTTTTTATATTTTTATAATAATAAAAAAATATTTGGTTTCTTTTTGGCCTAAACCAATTGATTAGTTTAGGCTACTCATACCTTAGAAATATTTTGTTTACAATAATTTATAGGGCATTAGTCAATAGCCCATACGGATAAGCAAGTGATTAAGTCCTAACTGATCTTGAGTTCGATCCTTTACTTAGGTGCAATTATGATTTTAGTTTTTCATATGCTATAGTGTTGCATGTGATCATCTCTTACACTATGTCTGAATCAAATAGCAATTAGAGATGAGAGGTAATGAGAGTAATCGAGCATCCTTCCTTCGAATCCTCCTTTTTTTTTAATATCCATTTTCAATCTAAACCAACCTAAAGCAACAACCTAAACCATTTCCCACCATTTACTTTTAATTTTATCCATTGATTTAGATTTTGCCAAGGATCACTAAAGTTTTATAATTTAAACTCCAACGATGCTTATCTCTTCATCGAATTTGCACTTCAACTCAAAATTTTGATGCGAATCACGCAACTAATCAAGGACAATCCTTAATCATTAACTACTTTCATCATTTAATAGCCCTTGAATGGATAACCAAAGCCATGGATTGGAGTTCAAATTTGAACTCCATTTTTTCTAGTGACCTTATTCTAAGAAGCTCTAAGCTTATCCCTACTCCATAACTTCTATTATAAAAAAGCCAAATGTTCCTTGAGCTTCAACACATGCAATCATAAAAAAAAAAAAAAGAAGCTAAAGTCAAAAGCTTTAAGTTGCTAAAACCGTCATCATATGCTCATCCATAATAATTCATTTACCATATTCGACTTACAATGACCTCATAATCACTGCTCTCCACCTTTCTTAGGCACTTCTAAATCCACTTTCACAAACCCTGGAACCCAACCATAGCTACTCTCTGATAGGAATTAATCCTCTAAATAGATACATAGTCGAGCCCAAGGACTCACGAGGAGAATAATAACTCGCAGTCCCTGTAAACCTTATGAAATTTTAATAACCCAAAAGAGAAATCGGATGAAGGAGTCCTTAGATAGTCCCTAGAACCACCCCAAACATGATAATAATACCTAAGTAAAGGAATCAAACCCTAAGTGTTTGACCAAAATCCTAATTAAAGTAAGCCCTAAAAACTTGACTAGACAAGCACAAACCCTAATACTTGAAAAACCCTAGAACAATGGCGAAACCCTAAAATGATCATCAAACCCTAAATAAGTGATCAAAAACCTTATTGTCACCAATAAACACTAATAGTAAGGTTAAATCGATCAATACAAGTGATCGGTAGCACTAAGTGATTGAAACCCTAACTTTCAAGCTCGTATGCGGATCAAATTACCATAAACAAGCACCAAACCTTAAGGGAACCCTAAGTACATGTGTAAGGCATTTAGAATAGCTAAATTTTAGTGTTAAAGTCCAACCAAACCCTAAACATATCCTAATTGTACCTAATTAGTCTAATTATGGCCAATCACAACCAATTGCCCTAATCAAACCTTAATCCTTAACCAACCCCATTACATCTTGATTAGCTACAAGTCAAACATGATTAATGACCAAAAGAGAAACTCCTATCCCATTTTAAAATATTTTGTACTCTAAGAGGACAAGATCTTGCCCAAATTGGCAAAAAGCACATAAGGTACATGGTCTCCATTTTGTACCTTGTCTTTGATTTCTCAAATAATCAAAGCTTGTCCCCCTTACCCTCTCTCACTTCTACGACCTGCTATCCTCATTTCCCACCTTCTTTTTTGTTTTCTCAAACCCTAGAACACACCCAAAAACTCTCTCAAAGATCAAGCCTTAAACTCCTTCTTCTTCCTCTTCTTAGCCACCATCGATGACCCTAGTGCCAACCCCCATAACTTCACTGCTACCACTCCAAATCACTCCAAACCAAGTCTAACACCTCACACACACATTCCCCTTGTTTACTGACATACTCACAACCCCTTACACACACTAAGGCTCATGGCATGCAACCATAAAGGGAGGCCTTCTACACTTTGCTCGGGTAAGAACTTAGGTTAGGTTTTTCCTTAGATTTCTTGCAAAACAATGATAGATATTAATGTTTTCTTTCTTAAAACTTATTTTAAAGCAACTTCATAGATGTTATAAGGTATTTCAAGAAGGTCCACAAAGGTAAGTACACGAAAAACCACCTTTAGTAGAGGTTATAACACAAATAGGCTAAGTTGTGTAGAGTAATGTAAGTTTTAGTAGAAGATCTTTAAGTAGGTTAATCAGACTCTTGTTTTCCACATATGCCACCTCATATTTGTCCCCTCATCACACTTTCACACACTTTTATGAAATGATTATGGTTTTAGATTAGAAGAAACATAGGTTACTTAAGCCAAAACGCCATAAAAATCAAGTGCTGCATGAAAATGGGAAGTTTGACCCTAGAAAGCACTCTTGGTTGCCACTTTCATTGAACCACCAAATCTAGAACTTTTTTTTAGTAGCTTAATAACATTTTTATTTAGTGTTAAGTATAGTTTAGGACTTAATTAATCAAGTTAAGTAGGCTAAAGTATAGTTAAGGCCCTAAACTAGCTCAGTTAGTGATTATAAGCTTAAGAATGGTGTTAATAACCCCAAGAACCATAATGGATAGATTTGTAACCATATTAAAAATGGGATAAACTTAATTCCAATGTTAAGCTTTAGTCCAAAAAGACAAGTGGGCTTGAGCCTAAGGCTGTAAATAGTGATATAGACACAAAAAGCCAAAAGAACCAATTTTAGAGCCCATGTAACTAGGTGACTAGATCTGAACCCTAGGTTAAAAGGCTTAGTAAGAGTTATTTAAAAAGCCCACAAAACCCAAAGACCCATCCGAGATACTCCCCATAGGCCCTTTAGTGATCTAAATCCCTAAACTTAATAAAAAGACCCATTTGGACCTATAAGAGTATCACCAAGGCTCACTTTAAAATTTTAAAGTGTTGAGTAGAAGAAGCTCATTTAAAATACTCAAAAGAAGCCTAAAATTACTAAGTGTAAAGCCCAAAGTCAAAAGCCAAGCCTAAGACCTAAAACTAGGCCTAAACCTTAGGGTGACCCAACTTACCATTTGGGTCCACAACCTTGTAGGACTCAAACTAAAAACTTACTAATCCAAAAACTTAAAAACAACCTCACCAAATGAAAGAACATTCAAAAACGATGAAAAAGACTATAAGATCACCAAAAACGGAGTTAAAATGAAGAAGATATGCCTAAATTACGGAAACAACTAACTTCAGGATGGTAAGAGATAAGCCTAGTTAATTGGTGCAAATAGGATACTCATAAAAATTAATTATCTTCTTTAGGGGACAAGGAGGTTGACTTGGACATAATAGAGGATTATTGGGACTGTTGAGTATCATGGCCGAGTGTGTACACCGCTCCTATTTTGCTTGTTTGTGCTTATAGTTAGCAAACCATTTAATTATGTCAAGAATTGAATTTGTTGCGTAATTAGGGCATATGGGATACCCTATCTGCTTGATATGGTTGAACTTGTTTGTAAAGTATCTTAAGATTATAAAACTTATATATGGTTGCTACATTAGAGCTTAGGATCTTAGAGTGTCTATATATAATGATTGGTCACCCATGAACTAGACTAATAAATATGTAACCCTTAATTAAACCAATTATGCATCTCATCTTATAACATGATAATAAGGGCATCAGCATCATAGAGTAGAATGGGGGATCATGCGTAAAGGATCCGTATTGTAAATTGTGCATTGAAAATTGTTATTATATAACATATTTCATACAATATGTTCCTGCATTGACCTTTGGGAACTACTTAGCTTTCAGGAGTGCCGCCTTCTGCTTGAGGCTATGTCGTGTCTACTGCTAAGGGTAATATTGATGACAAGAGACTACAAATTAGACATGGATACCTGGAACTTGACGTGCCAAAATACTTCCTAACCCAAGCAACAGTAGGCATCAAAACCGTATTGTATACAATTACCAACCGATTGTATATATTGTTGCATTGCATATGTTTAACTATGCATTCATACGCTTGTTTAATAACTCGCTTGGTATTGCTTGTTGTAGAGTAAGTAAGTTACTCACTAAGCAATCGAGCTTACCTCCCTATAATTTATTGTTGTAGTAGGACTTGTGGCTAAAGTCGGGCCTCGAGAAGCTGAGGTTAGTCATACCAACTTAGGATTGGGATGTAAAGAAGTTGATAGATTGAGCAAATCATTCGTTTATATATATATATATATATATATATATATATGATCTCTCTTTAATTTCCAATTATTAAGTATCTTTAGTTTGTTAAGTAGCATAGAATACTTATGGTGATTTATCTTGGTACTGTATGGCTAATTTTGGGGAACCTTGATATTCCTACTTATCTATGCTATGTTAGTGATTATTTATATAGTTTAATTTTAAATTATATGTTCTGCAATTACTAAATGCTAGTTACTAGGAGAATGTTGTAGTTATGAATGCATTGTATAGTGCACCGAAGGCCCCTAATCAAGGATGGTGCTTAATCCTGGATCTTCACGTATTATACAGCGATACTACCATGACTCTACCCCCCTCCGAGTTGTGACAGTCCCCTCTAGGACAAGAATTCCTATCCTGACCTCTATATTTCACTCTACTACTAACCTAAGTATCAAACCCTCATGTGCACTAACATAGTCTTCGAAGATGCCGAGCAGACATGTTAACCTACTAAATAGCCATGCCATGACCTAGACAACTTCTGAAGCATACCACCCTCAAACGACTATCCGAGCTAAGCTCTCCAATCAATTAGGATTCAACCCTAATCTAAGGCAAATATTCATTAGTAACTAATTGGCCAAGGATCGACCTATTGTAGATCAAGTCAGCTCTAACCACATACCCTCTTTTCCTTCATCCTAGTAGAGTTACACTATATTCCAGAGCGACCAGCGACCAGCCACTAAGTGACATGTGTCTTCTAGTATAATAATCTAGAAGGATTCTTTACTTTTCCGTACAGAATATTCTTTGTCTCTTTTACCCCTTTTAGTATGTCTTATGTATCCTATTCGTAAATTACCCTTTTTGTCTTTTCCTATATATAAAGTAACCTTCGTAAGACGGCTATATAAACCCCCAAGTAATGTAAGCAGACAATCATCTTCATTATTAAAATTTATACAAGTTTCCCTTTAAGCAACCCTAGTGTTCTCATTACCCTTTAACTCTTATTTACTTCCTTTGGTAAAGAGTAGTGGCAAGTGACCCTACGGTTCAGACTGGTGCATCATATCTGGCGGATTGTAGGTCAAGTAGGATCTTGATTAGTGTGTCATATCCAGTTGGTAGCTGCCGGACTTTTGCTAGCTTTCTTGTTTACTTCTCAGTTCATTAACGTTGTAGTGCCTCTCCATGTATACGACCCTAGAGACGCACCAACTTTGCTGGTTTTAGAGTATGATTCCAAGAGGGAATGTATGAAGTTGCAGTGAAGATTTGGTTTGTATTTGCTATTTGTAGCTGTTATGTTCCTTTTGTAGCCGCTTCAGTGTGTTCGCATAGAGAAAGTTAGGAGTTATGAGTTGTATAGTGAAGATTTGTATGTTAGTAAGTATGGTTCCATTGTTACTTTGTTTTTAACTACAAAAACAGAGCATGTTCATTCCTATCCTGTTAGTGATTATTAGGTGTTGAAGTTACTAGAGTGTGTTAGTTGAAGTTTTAGGTAGTAAGGTAGTAGTATTTTCTATATATTGTGTTGTTAATCTATTTGAGAAGTATTGTACCATGTTGGACTTGAATGTTCAAGGTGTTATTGGTAACTAGAGTAGTAGTGCTCAATCTGGTCGTGGTCATAATGGTAGTAACACTCTAAGGTCAATTGATGATAAGCTCGATAGACTCACTAATCTTGTTAGGAGTCTAGTTACCGCGATGCAAGTTAACAAACAACATAGCCCATTAGAAAATTCTCCTGAGAGATGCTATAGCAAAGGTAACTAAGCTAATCACCCAATTTGACCCTCCCAAGCTAGAGGAGTAGCAGATCGAGCTGCTAAACGAAGGCTAGAGTTGGAGGAGATTAAGGAAGATTATGAGGAGATAGATGCCAAAGAATGTGGAGAGGAAGAAGAAGAGGTTGAATATTACTGAGCACAAGAGCAAGGATGCCGATCTCCTCAAAGACTTACTAATGTTAAGTTCCAAATCCTTCCTTTCAGTGGAAGCAAAGATATAGATGAATATTTGGAATGGGAAGAGAAGGTGGAGAAGGTGTTTGACTATTATGAATATACAAATGTTGTTAAGGTTCGGTTTATTGCACTTGAGTTCTCTAAGTATGCGACTATGTGGTGGAAAAATCTGAATACAACTAGAGTAAGGGATGGATGACAAGGAGTAAGGACCTAGGATGAGATCAAGAGATTAATGAGGGGTAGATTTGCACCTGACACCTACTTGCAGGACATGTTTGCTAAACTACGGGAACTTCAGCAAGGAGGCTGATCTGTTGATGACTATGTGAGATAGTTCCAAATGCTTATGATTCGAGCTAACATAGAAGAACCAAAGGCTTATACAGTATCAAGGTTCATTTTTCGGTTCAAATACGAGATTCACAACATTATGGATGTGCAAAGGTTTTATACTCTAGAAGAAGCAATTAAGATGACACAGAAGGTTGAAAAATGTAAGAGAAATGCTTTAAGCCGACTTAGGCCAACATTTTCCTAAGCCCAAGTTCCGTACTGACCTATTTATGCCGAACCAAGGAGAACTTCCTAAGTTGAGGAGAGAAATGATCGACCTAACACTAGCTAAGCAAGCCAGCTAAGCCGAGTTGAGGCTAGGCTAACCTCGAAGACATATGAAAGAGGACAAACCTCGAGACAAAAGATAAGCAAGGTGAAATGCTTTAAATGTTTAGGCTTCGAACACATGGCTACTAATTGTTCGAATTGATGTGCTATAGTGCTCTAAGGAGATGTAGTGGATAATACCGATGAGAGCAAACCCAAGGAAGAGAAGAATGATGGAAGGCTTGAAGCTAAGGAGGAAGAGGAGACCTATGTCTATGTTAACCAAGAAGAGGTGATAACCTTAGTGCTAAGACGAATACTAAGTTCCTTAGCAAACTTCGAGAAAGACTAGAGAAAGAATCTGTTCCATACAAAATGTACCATCAAAGGACAACTATGCACCATCATTGTGAATGGAGGAAGATGTACTAACGTCGTTGCACAATCCTTTGCATAGAGGACAGGACTGCCAACCCATAAGTACCCCCGACTTAACAAACTACATTGGCTTCATGATAAAGGTACTCTGCACATCATAGAGTAAGTAATTGTACTGTTCAATGTTGGGAATGTGTATAGGGATGAAGTAGCGTACAATGTTGTCCTTATGGGAGCTTCACATCTGTTGCTTGGAAGACCATGGTTATTCCACCAACGTATTATTCACGATGGATATAAGAATACCTATGCCTTTGTTAAGAACAGGAAGAAGATTGTACTACAACCCATAACACCGACCCAAGTAAATGAGACCTATAATTAGCTCACCTAAGTTAGTAAAAAGAAGGCCTTAGTAATGAGCCGAAGAGAGCTCTAAGCTACTATGAAGGCCAAAGAGCCTATGTTCTTGTTGATTAGAAGATTGTTGGAGATTAAAGATCTAAAAGATGTTCCGGATGAAATCCGAAGGCTAATTAAAGAGTTTTCTAACCTGTTTCTTGAGAAACTACCTAAACGACTACCCCCAATTTGAGGCATAAAGCATTCTATTGATCTACAACCAAACGTCACCTTGCTGAATCGACCTACCTATAGAATGAATCCTGAGCAAGATACCTAGCTAAAAAGACAAGTAGATGAGCTCATTGGGAGAGGATATGTAAGGGAGAGCATGAGCCCTTATGCTATATTAGCTCTACTTATCCTAAAGAAGGATAGTTGCATTAAAAGTTGAGCAATCAACCAAATTATTGTCAAGTACATATATCCGATACCGAGGCTTGATGACATGTTAGACAAGCTTTATGGCACCAAAACATTTTCAAAGATTGACCTACAAAGTAAGTACCTCCAAATTCGCATGAGACTAGGAGATGAGTAGAAGATTGCCTTCAAGACTAAGCATGGTCTCTACAAATGGTTGGTTATGCCCTTTAGACTTAAAAATGCGCTGAGCACATTTATGAGGCTTTTGAACCATGAGATGCACCCTTTAATCGGAGGATGTAGGGTCATATACTTTGATGATATATTAGTGTACAATGTTGACCTGGACAACCATGTTCAACGTCTCCAAGCAGTTTTTGATATTTTACAAGTTAAGAAGTTATATAGGAATTTGAAGAAGTATACATTATGCCAAGATGAAATAATTTTTCTTGGGTATGTGGTATCATGGGAAGGAATTTGAGCTAATGAGGAGAAGGTCCAAAAGGTCTTAGAGTGGCCAATGCAGAAGAATGTTACTGAAATACGAAATTTTCATAGTTTAGCTTCCTTTTATAGGCAATTCATTAAAAACTTCAGTACCATAGCAGCTCCTTTGACCGAGTTAACAAAGAAGAGTAATGGGTTCTAATAAAGTGATTGAGCCAAGTAGAGCTTCAGGGAGATCAAGGAAAAGCTCACCGCCGCTCCTGTCCTATCATTACCAGATTTTGACAAGCCTTTTGAATTGGAATGTGATGTGTCAACATTTGAATTAGTGCCATCCTAATATAAGAATGACGATTAGTCACCTACCATAATGAGAGGCTTAATGGTGCTGCCCTAAACTATTCTATATACAAGAAAAAGTTGTACTCTCTTTTTCAAGCCCTTACTATTTAGTAACATTATTTGCTACTACAAGAGTTTATTATTTACATTGACCATAAGTCATTAAAGTATCTTGGGAGTTAGAACAAACTTTCAAAGGGGCAAGCCAAGTGGCTAGAGTTTATGGAGGTTTTCTCTTACGTAATCTGACGCAAGAAAGGAAGCACCAATGTGGTCATCGATGCTTTGTCATGTAGGCAAACCTTATCGACCAATTTGTAGGCAAACCTTATCGACCACTTTGTAGACAAAGTTGCTGGGATTTTCACTTATCATCGAACAGTATGTTTATGACCCTCATTTTTGTCCCATTCTTGAGCAATGCTAAGAAGGAGTTGCTATTACAAGATATTACCTTAAAGATGGCTATCTGTTCAAGGATCGAAGGTTGTATTTACCAAACTGTTCCACACATAAGCTATTAGTGAAGGAGGCTCATAATGGTGGGTTATTTAGTCATTTCAGAGAGACCAAAACAATTAATCTGTTAAAGGAAAACTTTTACTAGCCTAGTTTGGCTAAAGATGTCCATATGATCATGCATCATGTCATGGAAGAACTTAGTCATTGCCCTTTGATAAGTAGATCCTACATTCTTTAATCCAAATGGTATCATAGTATAGTAAAAGTTTTCAAAGGGTGTTCGAAGGGCCATGCACTCAACATCTCCTAGTGCCATCTTAATTTGATTGTATCTATTAAACTTATCTATGAAAGAGAAAATTTTGTGTCTAATTGTTGTGTTAACTGGCATATAAATATTTTGAGTGGGAACTCATCTTTAAGGCAAGCTTTGCTCAAGTCGCAAAAATCCATATAAACATATATTTGGCCTTTCTTATTCTTTACTAGTATAATGTTCGCCAACCAGGTTAGGTGTTCAATCGACCTGATAAACCCAGTCTACAAAAGTTTCTTAATCTTAGGTTTAATCTGAGGTAAGCAAAATACGGGTTGATGTTGCTTTATGAGCTTAGCTCCCGATGCGATGTTTAACCAATGCATCACAAAACCAGGGTCTAGGCTTGGCATTTCATCATAAGTCCACGCAAACACATTACTAAACTCCTTTATAAGATCTAATGGGGAGACCCTTGATCTCCTCTACCAAACCCCTATTGAAGAAAATGGACCTTAGCATCTCTTCTAAAGCTACTAAGTTCAACTCCTCGATCACCTTACTTATAATTTTACCCCAATCTTGTAATTGTAGTTTTCTTTTTTTTTTTTTTTTGTTAGTGGTGGTAATGGGGGAGGGGGGTTTGAAGGGTCGTCGTTAGGCTTCTTACAAATTTATAGGGTCAATAGAGGATGCAAATGCTTCCTCGGACCCTATAGACCATCATTAACAGTATTTGGTACACCTATATGTACTCCTTTACCTCTTCTTCCAACCCCCATGGTACTTCTTCTCATTTTGTAAATTGATTACTAGTGAACCTACCAATTACCGTTTCCCCTTCATCAATGTATTCATTGAAATGGTTTACCTTGGTGAGGTGCAATCATCCATATTCAAAAGGTCTCTTAGTAGTATGGAAAAAGATATCTTTTCCCTTTCAATTTCCCTTATTACACTAATGCAATGTCAAGGGAACAACATTACACTCGTAAAGCCATTTCCTTCTTATCAACAAATGATAGAAAACTAGAGCATCAAGAACATAAAACTTAGTTGACTCATGAATAGCTCTAACCTTGAAATTAACATTAATAAATCCTATCTCTTTGTGGAAATGTCATCAAAGCTATGAATATCAATTAATTGCCTCACTAACCTTCTCATGACAACCTTTGGGGCTTTAAAAGTTGCTAGTGGTATGATATTTGGCAAGGATCCATTGTTAATGAAAGTTTGTCGATTATGATGGCCATTAAGCTTACTACATATGTATAATGGGCAGTTATGTTTGGGTTACTTGCACATATGTCATCATCGATGAAGATAATTTATTCTTGCATGCCTTTGCCATCTTACAAATTGGTTGCATTGCATTGAATTGCTCATATTATTGTCTTGAAATCTTTACTAAAGTATTGTTGCTGCAATCTTAGACTTTTGATCAAATAAAAGGAGAATGAAAAAAAAAATCCCTAACGTTAGTAGTCTTAAGTAAGGCCACTACCACATGATTGTTTGGAATCTCATTGGATTCTTTTGCTTCATCATCATAAGTACTGCCTACAAGACATTCTCTAGCACATTGGTCTAAAGTTAGTCAGCTTCTTAGGAGGCTATCGAATCATATAAGATTGCATTAGTAACCCCTTGATTGTTGTGCATCAGAAGTGGATTTCTACACATACCATTGTTGTTATCTAACTCAAATTCTCTACTTTTGACCTTCTCACCAAAGATCCTCCTCAAAGTCTAATATTCTCTTATCAAGTGGTTGATTAATCCATGGAATCGACAAAATTTTGCATTGTTCTTTTCTTGTACCATAAGTTCCCTCTCAACCTTTGGCAACCTGATGACTCCATTCCTGAGCTATCAATCAAGAACAACATGCACTTTAATCATTAGATAGGGAAAGTACAGGACTTTTGTAGCATCATTCCTTCTCGTCTTTTTATGTCCTCTAAAATTTCCTCCTTGTATAGCACTCATAAATGGTTGCCGCTTCTTGATAAAGTCACCTCATTGCTTAGTGATGGAATTGTTAGTCCTTCATACATTTTCCACTATAGACGCCCCATTTTTGCCCTCTTTTTTTTTTATTTATTTACCTTGGCCTAGGTTTAAAAAAAATAATTAAAAAATTGAAAAACAAAAGAAATCAAATTGAAAAAATATAAAGTGTCAAAGGTGTCTGAGTTAAGTCAATGGCTCTTTTAGGGTCAGGTTAAGTGAAATTCAAAAATAGGCATAAGATTTAATAAATTTAGAGTCTTTAGATTTTTGGGCTTCAATAAAATCCCAATAAATATTTAAATGAATTTTTATTCAATTGAAGAAATATTTTATTAAGAATAATTAAAATAAGAATATATTTTTTAAATTTAAAAAATGGTATTGAAATATGCTTAAGATGTATATTTTAGACTATTTAAAATAAGTTAGGTTGAGTTGGGTTTAGAATAGAAAGCCCAAATTAAAGGTAAGCTTAATGAGAAGAGATTAAGTAAAAATAAGTTGCAATATATAACAAAAAAAAAGCTCATATGAGATGGCAAAGGACATGGACTTGGAATGTAAATGGGACTAGAGGTTGAAGGTTCGATTCCCTAATGCATATAGTTGTAAATTTTTCCTTTTTGTTAGGTGACGTGCACGTGACCATCATCCTTTTCCCTAAATTCTCTCAAGAAATAAGTAGAAGATGGGAGAAAATCAATATCTTCTAGAAACCTAGTCACTTTATCAAATCTTTGTTTTTCTTGGTGGATTTGGTAGGATCTTAATGAAATCATTTATAAAAACTGCAAATCCTACATTAATTTAGATCAACAACAAAAGATAAATAAATAAATAAATATTTGATAAAGTTATTGGGGATTTAAATCTTCTTGGGTTAGATTTAAAATGATAAAAAATTTATGAAAAGATTCAGTCTTTACAATATAAAAAACATTCCCAAATCACCAACAAGAAAGGGGATCATTTAATTAATCTTCACCAATTCGTAATCTACCATCAACCTTCTTCCAATCTCAATCCCCTAACCTCAACACAATAACACACAAAACCTATCCCCAACATCAATCAACGTAGCTACATACCCACTTAATAACCCTCACACGAACATGCAAGCACCAATAATCTCGTACTCTTACCCCACCCTCATCCAACGCCTGCAACCTAATGTCCATAGCAGCCCCTATCAGATACATATCGTGCAATCCACACAAACCCACTACTGCATCAAGCTGAACCCCTCCGCAGTGAACCTCGATCGAAGCACGCATGACCACCCACCATCCTTGTGACCTCACTCGGATACACACATACACAATACAACCCCATCATCAACACTCGATCCACATTCCTCACAGGCAACCTACACACAGATTCGACAAACTCGACATAACACAGTAGAACCCCCATCCATATGTACGACCAACAGTTACGTAGCATAAACTCGGTCGCGACCCGAGTTTAGTACATAGATACAGTACTTAGCGAAAAATAATACAAAAATAAGTCCCGAGCGAAAGTTAATACGAGAATATGGTAGTGAAGTCACATGCATCATTACCTGAATTTTTTTACAATGAAGTCACATGCTCCCCATGCGACTTCAGTGTAATTTTTTTTACAAAAGATTACAAGTTTAGTGTAATTTTTTTTTTAATTTTGACTTCATTGTAGTTTATTATCATACTTGAACAAATATGCGGTGAAAATTGCATGGCTTAATGCAACTTCAATAATTGTGTGGGTTTTTTTTTTTCATTCTAATAGGAATTTCAAACGCTTATATTTTAGATAAAAAATGTATTTATTCGTCAATACCATATGTACGTACGACAAGAGTGTAATAAAAAATAAATTTTAAATAATATTTGGATAGATTAGTTGCTATTACAATCAGAATATAAAAAAAAATGTCTAGAAAATAAAATCTAATGTCGACCCTTACGCCGACCAAAAAACGCCCCATATCTAGATAATAGTGATAGTCGTCCCTTAAAAGGACCCGTAAAAGGCTCAACTGGCGAGTTTGAAAAGTCTCTAGGCAAAACAGGGCTAACATGTAGAGGTGAATGGTGTTGGGTGACCCCTTTACTAATGGTAGAGCTCTATAAGTGCGTAATACGTCTTTTACAAGTTGCCACCGAAGTATTATGGAATAGCCGATGAAACGATAGTGTAACATTCGAAGCTCTTAAGCTGGAACCAATCTAACCTAAGTCAATGGAATGTCACCCCGTAGTTGGAACATCTAGATCCCTTCGACCCCTTCCTCGTTTGACCCCAGTCCAACCTCCCTTAGTACAAATTCTGTCACGCAGCGGTTGAGGTGCAACTGGCTCTAGCTGCTCAGGCTGGGCGGCTTCATCAGGTAGTAGATGGTGTGGAAATGGATGGTATAAGATAATACCACCATGGTCCTCTAAAAACTGTAAGCTACCTTCAAAGATCTAATGGGCCAATTATATGTCATCAATCAACTAGACGAACTATAGGATATCGACCTACATAAGAGAAAAACAATTAGCAATAATACTACATGATAAATGGGTTATACACAGGTTGTTATATTGATTGTACTTGCTAGATGACTGATAACTCTAATTTTAAACATATTTTATATGGTGATTTTATGGTATTTCCCGTACATTTTTGGTTTTCTTTAAATAAAATGATACTTAATTGAGTAAAATGTTGATTTCAGGGTTTAAACGCGTTCTAGGCTCGAAAACGAAGAAAACGAATCAAGTTTCACTCAATTCCAAGTTCAAACGAAGAAGTTATGAAATTTTGAAGTTGTGCAGAAATTTTGCCTTAGTGCAGAAAGTTACACGACCTGGGGACACGGTCGTGTCCCAAGCCGTATCTGGTGACGAAAATAAAATCCGTGTAATACACATATATAAGGAGATCTTAGGGTTCAAAAGAAAAAAAAGAGACATTACAGAAACGGAGAGACACAAGAGATAAGAGGAGACTTGAGGAGAATATCAATCAAGAAGCAAGAACAACATCGATTTCAAGATTAGAGAGATTGTTCATCAAATCAAGAGGGGTTTTCATGCTTTATTCTATATTTTTGATGGAACTCGTTTTTAGATTCGTTATGATAGCTTAGAATTCGAGTATTTAGGATTATAGAACTTAGGGTTTCATGTAACCCTTGGATTGAATTATAATTTCAAGAAAGTTTCTATCTTTTCTTGATTCAATTATATCGTTTAGTTATGGATTGATAATTCTAGAGTATCAATATATGATATTATGCATGTTGATTGAGAAATTGCATGTGTAATTAGATCTAAGCATAATTGAAGAGAATTACATGTATACTTAGAGATAAGATACGTGTTTCTTTCGGAAAGTTGATTGTTTGTGTGGGAATTCATTATACATTAATGCAATTCTAAGTTATATTACTAAGTGAAGAGATTCCGGTAAATAATTTAGGATTAGGGTTAATGTGCTTGAAAAAGATATTAGCTTTAATTGTGAATCCCTCCGGTCAAGAATTATAGAAATTGAATTGAATATATTTTAAAAGGTTATATGTTAAACACTAGGGGAAATAATTCCTAAATACATTATTGCATACTTGAAGTCGTTTGTAGTTTTATTGCTTTCTAATTTGCGTAATTAAGTCTCATAAGTAGTTTAGTTGTTAATTTCAGTATTTTTAATTCATTCAACTCATCACAATTTTCCGGTTAGATAATAAAGCTAAAGTTAATATTAGTACTCAAAATCTCTGAGGGATCGACTCGGACTCACATCCGCTATATTAAAATTGATAGGTGCGCTTGCCTCGTATCAATGACCCATCACTACACTAAAGTGTGTTATGTATCAATGAGTACACTGCCGTACCACTGCAAATAGTTAGGGTTCACACTGAAACTAGGTGTGGATGAACGATCCAAGCAAGCTGATCTACTTAGTGTCGAATGTAACCATCATGCACTACTCTCCAATTGACATCTATACAACCTCTAAGATCTTATCGATGAAGCTGCTTGGTAGTATGCATTAGCTGAGGCTCTATTTGAAAGCTACCAAACTATCAAATGATACGATCCAGAAAGTAGAACTCTACAATATGGAAGCAGATAAGGGGGACCCTAACTGTCCAAAGACCCCTATCAATTGTGCATGTAGGAGGCAAAAGTTGAAGAATATCTTTTGAATAAGGTTGCCATACAACTTGAAATGAAATGTATGTGAGTTGAAAGAGCAAAAAAAAAATAGAAATTATGACATAAACATTTTAAGTAAGATCAAACAATGTATCTAGTGTACCTGGTGACTCGTTTACAAGTCAAATGCTACGCAATACGACTGGACTACATGAATCGATCCTTATATAGTGTTCCTATCGATCCACCATCTACCAGCCAAAGGAACACCATTTGTGATCATAAAGCCAGATCTACTAAGGGGTACAATGTATGGGAAATGGTCCCATGCCCAAACCTGCAGTAGAATCATCGGTTTCCCAATCTCGAATATACTCTTCTATGCAATGTTACATAGCTGTCGGTATAGCCATGATAGATAGGCTGATCCCTAACTATACATACCCGCCATCCAAAAGTCATCTAATAATAGAAGGTACATGAGATGTACATAGCTAAAAGATTTATCTGTGAATAAGAATCCCCTATCAATTGGAAGATATAAGCATGAGTGTAATGCATGACCGTATCCTCGTCGGCATTGCTTGGTATAATTCTAAATCTACTAGCTAGCCACGGTAATCGTATGCAGCCACCCTTCACATCATCAGATGGCGAAACATCACTTAATAGGTTTCTTGCCACATTTGCCAAATTCTTGTTGGTGTTGCCAGTGACAACAGCACCATCAACCCTAATGGTGTGCCTAGGAGCTCAGTTATCACTAAGACTTACCGAAGCAAAATTGAACTAAAATGGGTCCTTCAAGATATCAAAGAAAATTAGAGAGAAACAATCCACAATCGAATAAGAATAACTTACGTAAAGCTGCTCAGAGGATCTGACTCACCAACGAATACAACACGACTTGACACCTCACTTGATACAATGCACAAGTTAATGTCAAGATATACCCGCTACTAATCCGGAGCTACTCGGCAAGATTAGATAAGAGTGTAAGTGGTATGAATTTAGAGAGGATTGTCTCACAAGAATAGAGTATTCGGTATTAAGATGTAAGTTATCTTCGGCTAACAAGAGAAAAGGACTATTTATAGTAAGTCTCTAGTGTAGCATTACAAAAAAAGAAATTACAAGAAGATATTTACAAAGAGGGGATTCCTAGTACATACGAAAAGGGTAAAAAGGACAACAAACCAAAAATGGAAAAGTAGTTAAATATCAGACGAGGTGAACAATTAACAGTGTAACATTGGTCTTATACGAATATTCTCTGAGCACTGTAGGCTGGAAGGGTCAAAATGTTGCAATGCTAAAGGGGCCGGGACGAGAGAGATGGTGATATGCTGAGAGAAAACTACTCGACCGTTTAAGTAAGTCTTTCATCACTCGACAAGTGATTATTGACAACAGTTAGTCGGAGTACTTGGCATAAGGTCTTCAACAAGGGAATGGTCGGCATCATCACTACCGAGTATACAGACCAATGTATGACAATGTGGGGAGCTCGGGGAGTTCAACTACCTTTCTTCGATGTATAGTTTCTCGTCATCAACAGGTTGCTGAGAGAGAATTCTTTGCAGAGGGATTGAGCCTCAGAGGCATACGCGAGTAATGGGACTATTGACCAGTAGTGCATCAGTTTCTAGGGGTTGTTAAAAATTTGCCCTCAAATCTTGGCCTTCGTCATCATCGGGCACATATGGAGTTAAGTCAGCGACATTGAATGTGGTAGATACAACAAAACCTTCGGGTAGCTCAATCTCGTAGGCATTATCATTAAGACGCCTTAAGATCCTATAGGGTCCATCCGCTCTAGGTGATAGTTTGTTCATCCTTTTGCTAGGGAAGTGTTCTTTGCTAAGATGGATCCAGACAAGGTCCTTAGGAGCAAAAATGATTCATTTCCTACTGTCGAGCTACAGTTTTGGTCAATTGCTCAGTAATTATTTGGTGTAACTTGTGAAATTCCTCAATACGCTGCAGGCTAGATTGACTCTACCCTCGTGTAGACGGACTGTTAACTAAGTCCAAGAGTAAGTTCAGGTTAAATCTATAAATAACCTCTATTGGTGATGTTCTAGTAGAGTTGTGAGTTAAGTGATTGTAGGCAAATTCAATGATTGGTAGGCATAAATCCCAATCACGAGAGTTCTTTCCAACAGTAATGTACAGGAGACTACCGATGGTTCTATTAACTACTTTAGTTAGGCCGTTTGTTTGAGGGTGGTAAGAGGTACTGAACAAGAGCTTAGTGCTGAGTTTCCTCCATAAGGTTTTCCAAAAGAAGCTCGTGAATTTCGTATCACGGTCAAACACAATACTTCTTAGCACTCCATGTAGTCACATAATTTCCTGTAAAAAGAGGTTAACGATGAATAAAGCATCATTAGTCCTATAGTAAGGAATGAAGTGGCCCATCTTACGGAACCAATCAACCACCACCATGATCGAATCATGTTTTCTCGGTGTATGGGGAAGGCCGAGCATGAAATCCATGCTTATATCAATCCATGGCCGCTCAAGAATTGATAGGGGCGTATATTCTCCATAGGGCTCTCTCCTCCCTTTAGCATACGTACACACCTTTCACCCTTCAAGTATTCGGTGTACGTCCCTCATCATCCCAGGCCAGTAAAAATGCTCCTTCAATATCTCAATTGTTCTCTTTTCCCCAAAATGGCCAGCCAGACCCCTGGCATAAGCTTCTCAAACCAATAGCTCCCTTGCAAAACCACTCAGCACGCACATTTGCTTGCGCTTCATCAAGAACCCCTCACATAAGTAGAATTAGTCCATAGCTCCTCTATCACTGCACTTAGCTACTAAAGGCCCAAAATGTAGGTCATGCTCATATTAATCAGGTAGAGTGCCAAATCTAAGCACTTTAGCTTGCAACATCGTAATGAGGGTATGACAATGAGAAAGTGAATCAACTATTGTTTAAGTGCTTTCCTTCTTATACTTAATGACATAACAAAAGGTCTCCAGGAACTCGACCCACTTAGCACAACATCGAGAAAGCTTCTGCTACCCGCAAAGATGCTTGAGAGATTCATGATTAGAATAGATGATGAATTCTCTTGGCAATAGGTAATGCTGCCAGTTCTGGAGTGTACGAACAAAGGCATAGAACTCCTTATCATAGGCTAAGTAATTCAGGGCAATACCTCAAAGTTTTCACTAAAGTAGGCAATGTATCAATGCTCTTGCATAAGTACAACACTAATGCCGACACCAAACGCATCACATTCAACCTCAAAAACTTTTTCGAAATCTGATAGGGCAAGTACTGGAGCAGACGTTAGTTTATACTTCACATCTTCAAAACTCCTCTAAGCCTTTTCTGTCCATTTAAACTCAACATTCTTCTTGGTCAATTCAGTCAACGATGCAATTATGGAGCTGAAGTTCTGGATAAATCTTCGATAGAACAAGGTTAGGCCATGGAAGCTCCTGACTTCAGCTGCACTTGTCGATGTAGGCCACTCATTAATAGCCTTGACATTTTCTTCATCAACACGAGCTCTACTCCTTGAAACGACATATCCAAGCAATATAACCTCGCTCTAATAGAATGCACATTTCTTTAAGTTACCGAATAATTTCTCGGTATAGAGTATGTTAAACACCAAGCTCAAATGTTCGATATGAATAAGAAGGTCGACATTGTAAACTAGAATATCGTCAAAATAAACCACAACGCATTTGCCTATCAATGCTCGAAATACATGATTTGTGAGTCACATGAATATACTTGGGGTGTTAGTTAAACCAAATGGCATAACCATCCACTCAAATAGACCATCCTAAGTCTTAAAGATTGTTTTCCATTCATCTCCTAGTCTCATTTGTATTTGATGATAAACACTCTTTAGATATATTTTCGAAAAGATGCGTGCACCATGCAACTCATCAAGCATGTCATCCAACCACGGGATCAGGTATCGATACTTAATAGTAATCTCATTGATGGTATGGCTATCAATGCACATCCTTCATGATCCATCTTTCTTTGGTACTAGCACAACTAGGACGGCACATGGGCTTATGCTCTCACGGATATATTCGCGATCCACCAACTCATCAACTTGCTTTTTCAGCTCAACTACCTGTTCAAGATTGAGTCTATAAGCGGGTCGATTTGGTAGGGCTACTCTAGGTTGAAGATTGATGTAATGCTCAATTCCTCTCGAAGGAGGTAATCCTTTCGGCATCTTAGATGGAAATAGGTTAGCAAATTCCTGAAGTAGCTGCAGCACTTCAGCAGGTAAGTTCTCGACCTCTCTAACCTCTACAAGTCTCCTAACCAAAAGGAGTACATAGTCCTCGGGTTTAACCTCTCGTGCAAACTGAGTTCGGGAAATCACTAGGGACTTCCGTTGTAGAGATCTCATAACCTTTTCTTAGGCTTCTTGCACTTCCCTAGGACTCATCGGCATCAATATAACTTTCTTCCCATCCTTTTGAAACATGTAGGTATTTTTATACCCATCGTGTAACACCCTTAAGTCAAGTACCCACGGTCGGCTAAGTAATATGTAAGATGTACACATCGACAGAACGTCACATAGCACTTCTTCCTTGTATCTATTACCAATAGTAATTGGTACCCTAACTTGATCGGAAATGTGTAATCCTCTTCTCTTGTTCAGCCAGTAAATCTTGTACAGCTTGGGGTGTAGAAGAGTTGGCAATTTCATAGCCTTAATTACCCCTTGCGCGATGACGTTGGTACAACTCCCTCTATCAATGATCACAACGCATAGCTTGCCATTCACCTAGCAATTTGCATGAAAGAGTTTCTCTTTCTACTCGTTCTCATTAGCCACAAAAGTACTGAGAGATTGCCGAACAACAAAGCAATACTTGGCACCACCCTCAGGGGGTATCTCGGCTCCCGAATCTTCCTCAACTTCTTCCAGCATCTGATCGGTTACCACTTCTTCCTCTCCTTCACTCGTACTTTCTACTTCAAACTGGGGCTTATCTCCCTTGATAGTCATGACTTAGCAGTTTGGACATTGACTAGCTACGTGTCCATAGCAAAGACACTTAAAATATTTGATTTCTAGGGTTTTCCATCCTGAGCTCTGACCCTGGATTCTTTAGATCTCAGGCACTTCGGTCTTGCTCTTACCTCAGCCCTCGTCTGGTTGGCCCGGCATGTGACCTTAGCATTCAACCTTGGATTTGTTTGATGCCCTATCACTCCCTACCCTACTCAGCAGGCTATTCCTACTCGACATCATTGTTTTGTTATTTGGCATTCAACTAGCCTGGTTCCGCCATTGCCTTTCAACTCTCTAGGTTGCACTGATGGTTTCATCCAAAGTTGTGAGGCTCTGCAATTCCATAACGTGACCAATCTTAGCTCAAAGTCTCGAGATGAACTATACTATAGTTCGGGTCTCAGGCTTGTCGACATCACATCATATCATGAGCAACTAAAATTCTCAAACATAGTCATCCACGGATCTATTACCTTACCTCAAGTCTTGGAGTCGTTGGAAAGTGTCTTATTCATAATGTTCGGGAACAAACCTACTTCTCAGAACTCTCTTCATCTTGTTCCATTTCGGACTTTGCGTCGAGCCTTCAAACGAACATTCTATAGCTTCTTCCACAACATTGTTACATATCCAAAAAATTCTAACGCGGCCATCCTAATGCAAACAGCATCTTCATAATCATAGAAGTCGAATATCTTTTCGATCTTCTCTTCCTAGTCGAGATAGTCATTAGTACTACCAAACCCATTGAAGCTCGAAATCTATACTTTAAGATGCTCGGCACCTCTTGGCGGTCTGAACTCACGCTCATCCACCCCATCATATTGGTCTTCTTCCTCTTTATACTCTTCCACTTCGTCAAACTCTAACTTTCTTCTCGAAACTCTATCGACATGTCGTGGTGGTGCTTGGATTATAGGAAAGGCTTCTAAAGCTCGCTCGTTCATCTGCCTCCTCAGCCTATCTCTCATTTTCTCGGCCCTGCTTAGTAACTCTTTCACGTGGTCCTGCTTCTAAGACCATGTTTATTGAGATAACTAAGTTGGCCACAATAGCAGTAAGATCTTGTATCTGCTAATCAGTAGTATGTGGTGTTTGTTGGCTAACTCGACCACAACCATGTGCATCACTCTTGACATCATGAATCTCTCCCTATACATTAGGGTTTGACATTCTCGATGCAAGCTTTAGTAAGGATACTTCACGCAAATGCTTTCTATACACAAATATCTCAAACAGCAAACACAACAAACTAATACTATACAACTCTCAGTCTCAACCTCAAGCTCCGATACCAGGAATATATGGTGTACCTATGAGCTAAGTTATCACTAGGACTTACTGGCGTAAAATTGAACTGAAATGGGTCCTTCAAGATATTGAAGAAAATTAGAGGGAAACGGTCCACAATCGAACAAGAGTAGCTAATATAAAGTTGCTTGAAGGATGTGACTCACCAACGAACACAACATGACTTGACACCTCACTTGATACGATGCACAGGTTGATGTCAAGGTCCACCAGCCACTAATCCTGAGTTACTTAGCAAGATTAGATAAGAGTGTAAGTGGTATGGACTTGGAGAGGATTGACTCACAAGAACAGAGTATTCGGTATTAAGATGTAAGTTATCTTCAGCTTATAAGAAAAAATGACTATTTATAGTAAGTCCCTAAGGCAGTATTATAAATAAATAAATAAATTACAAAAAAGTATTTACAAAAAAGTATTTACAAAAAGGGGATTCCTAGTACATACGAAAAGGGTAAAAAGGACAATAAACCAAAAATGGAAAAGTAGTAAATGTCAGATGAGGTGAGCAACCGGTCATGCAACATTGGTCCCGTACAAATATTCTTTAAGCATAGCAGGTGGGAAGGTCAAAATGTTGTGGTTTTAAAGGGGCTAGGACGGGAGAGATGGTGGTATGCTGAGAGCAAACTACTCGGCCATTTAAGCGAGTCTCTTATCACTCGGCAAGTGATTCTCGACAATAGTTGGTCAGAGTAATCGGCACAGGGTCCTCAGCAAAGGAATGGTCGGCATCATCACTACCAAGTGTATAGATCAACGTATGACAATGTGGGGAGCTCAGGGAGTTCAACCACCTTTCTTTGACGTATAGTTTCTCGTCATCAGTAGGTTGCCAAGAGAGAATTCTTCGAGAGAGGGATTAGAGGCTTCGGAGGCATGCACGAGTAATGGGACCGCTGACTGGCAATGTATCACCTAAGGCTTAACTGAACTTCAATATCCTAGAGCATAATGGTCATCTCACCGTACGCCATATGGCAAGTACTGCTCCATGCTTGGATCCAATGGTATGAGCTCCTCACTCTTCTTCATTGCTAGCTCACGCCGTCTAACTATGAATGTACCTGGTGCCTGTATTAAGTTACACTGACATAAATATTAACATATCCACACCTAACTTATGTTTTATATGAATGGAAGAAGTCATTAAATAACGTACCTATCCCTCCCATACGTCCTGAGAGTGATGGGATGCATGCTCACCCAAAACTGAAGGGTCAAATGGTCCCGAGTCCATTTAACTTGCAATTATGATTAACATTCATAAGTGACAATGTAAGTAATATAAAACGGATAGATGTTATAAACTAGCGATAAATTTATGTGTATGCATATGCAAAAAATAGTAATATAAATTACTAGTCCTATTCAGATCCAGACATCTATGCCTGTTATGTCGTTCCCTTCAATAGTAACTACATCTATTCCTATTAGGCACTTCGCATATATCCATCTCCATGTGATAACGTTTTGTCTTAGGCTTCCCTTTGTCTCTCTTTGGCTTAAACCACGGCTTAAGCTTTGAATTCACTGTTAGCCAATTAATCTCATCACCCAAAGGGAAAAAATGTTGTTGCTATACATCAAGTTGGTTTGTCCACTTATACCATTGACCAATATGATTTAGGGAGTTTGTCCTTAGCTCAGCTGCAACTAAAAATGCATGGGAGTAAGGAATTCTATATATTTGCCATTTCTAGCACATGCAATACTGGTTATCCATGTCAACTGTATGAACTCTATCCCCACCTTTTATCACTCCATTTGGCTCTCTTCGGCTACCAATTCTTACCTCAAACAATCCATTGTGCCTATTACAATTGGTAACCTTGTGTGCACTTGCCCGCCCATGCTACTTCTCTATCAACTGTTGTACGTATGTAGTGTACACCATACCCCCCGACATGGCTTTTGAAATTTTTTCGTCTTTCTTTTCCCATAATGCAACAATGTTATAGAATATCCTTCGTACTAAAGCCACAATTGGTAAGCCATGAGAACCCTTAAGAACTGCATTATAACTTTCAACAATATTAGACGTCATGTATCCGAACCTGTAATTCCCATCTACATACAATGCCCATCTATCGATGTCAAGTTTTGCAAACCAATGCGGAGCATTCTCATTCACTATGGATATCTCTTCCATCAAAGCATAAAATTTTCATTGTTACACCTACATGCCTACTACCATTGCTAATTTCTTATGTACTTGGTTTTTATGTTTACGGTTGAAATTATTAGTTATGTGTCTTATGCAGTATCTCTATACCGCAAAGGGTGGTTGCCAACCATTATTCACATTATCAAAAGCTTTCTTAATACCAATATGCCTATCTGAGATCAAGCATATTGTCTCTTCTCATCTGCCAACTACATACTTCTTTAAATGCCAAAGGAACCAAGACCACGTTTTCTCGAATTCCGTGTTAACGAATGAAAAAGCCAATGGCACGATGCCGTTATTTCCATCCATTATGCATGCAACGAGTAACTTATGGCCGTACTTGCCATATAAAAAGGTACCATCAACGCAAACGACGGGACGACAATATCTAAATGCATGTACACAAGGTCCGAATGTCCAAAACACCTACTTCATCTCCGCTACAATTGGCTCAGCTGTACCTTTCCACCCCTACTTAACCTCTGATCCTAGGTTTGTTATCTTAATGGCGTTTAGAAGTTTTGGAAGATCATTGTATGATTTCTCCCAATTACTATACACCATCTCTATTGCTTTTCTCTTCCCTTCAAACACCCGCCTTCTCATCATCGTATATCCAAACTTATTCCGAATATTCTGAGTCAAGTTTGCAGTAGTAAAATCAAGGTTCGTGCTAACATTTCCAATGAATCGTCTAACCATTAAATTACTATCTATCTAGGGATGATCTTGTCTTATTGCTGGGTTAACACATATGTACGGTCCCTCGATAATCATTATCATAAGCATACCATACACTTGCTTTTTGCACGCTCTTAGCCTCCAATTGCATCCATTTGCCCTTTCTGTATATAATGAATGTGCCATAATGTTAGGTCCGATTCACGAACTTAAAAGTTGCAGTGTCGCGTTATGTTTTAATTCTTCACAGCGTCTTGTAGCTCCTTCTTAGTGCGAAATCTCATGTCAATGCTTAACTCATCACTGTCAACTGTATTGTTGCATTGCATGTTCTGTTCATCCTCAAATGTAGCATATCCACTATCGCCACCTATATTCAAGTCTGGGATTGGATCTCTTACAGCAGGCTAGTTGTGTTGTGTCACAAGATTTTGAACAAGGGCTAGTAAAGGCATCGATGGATTGGCCATGGAGACATTACACCCTAAGACAGCAAAAGTCAGCTTGTCCCCACCTTCATCATCATAATCAGCTTCGCCTTCCTCTTCCCCCTCATCACCATCCTCTTCACTGTTATCATCATCATTTTCATCGTCACTACCATCGAGACCTATAGCAATTCTTTCCATATAAGGATTGTAACTCGAATCTTCTTGCTAAATTTCCCCATACTCTACATTAAGTACTTCCTCGTTCAAATTAACGTTAATAGCATCATCCTAAACCATGTCTTATTCTGTAATATGAAGGTAACTATCATCGGCCATGGGAAAATCAGTTCCAAATGAGTATACTTGTTGCGATGCAATATCCATGGGGTTATTACTAAGGCTCACACTACTCTATCCGCCTAACTAAACATAAATGTGATGAATACCTAGTTCACCCAACGATTCAGCCATCTCATTAAAGTTTTCAATATCGTCGTCATCCCTGATGGGCATCAACTCGTAGTGGACACTGCCTTCGTAATATGTTGAATGTCTGTGAACAATTTCTACCCCAGCAATGCTAATCCCAATACTATTGCATATTCTATTCAAAAAATGGGCATAATTAGACCCCTTATTCATCTTTAACTTCTTCATTAGCTCCTTATCATACTCTTCTTTCAGGTTACCTTTCACAATATTTCCATGTGCATAGACAATGATTTTTACAGAATCCACCATCTTACCCCTAATTATTATATGAGTTACCACTAAGTTAACAAAAACTCCATATAGCAATCACATTCCAGTCACTAAAATTAACACTTTTGACCAACATATCATCATTACACAACTTCTATCTTTAAAAGATCCTTAACTGACTACATTACTTACATTAAATAACTAATATTTTTATTGCTATCATCAACAACTAAATACAATTTATCTAAACTACTACTACAACAACAAATATGCATTTTATATAAAATAAGTCTACATTTTTCTATAGAACATGTATCACTATAAATACTAAAATTTCATAACAAAAACTAAATGAACAATAACAGATAAATATAATTAATTTAAAAAATTGAATAAATAAAACTAACCAATTCTTGTAAAACCTTCAATATCTAGATACCAATAAATTAGTGGGACTGAAAGATTTGTGTGTACACAATTTTTTGTGAGAGATTCTATGAGTAAGAAATGAAGGGAAGGGCTGATTTAAGGGTATATATTGGCATTGAAGTCGCATGCCCCCCATGTGACTTCAGTGTAAAAAAATTCGAGTAGTAAAGTTGCATGTTCCACATGTGACTTCACTACCATATTCTCGTATAAACTTTCACTCGGGACTTAATTTTATATTATTTTTCACCAAGTACTATATCTATGTACTAATCTCGTTGCGACCCTCTCTCTCCTTATAGCAAACAAAGTAAATGACCGACCTTAACTTAACGACCCAAGCTTATCTTACATTGCCCCACCAACCACCAATCATTCTTTCTTCTCTATACACCTCAAGTAATAGCAAACAACAGAACGGCAGCAAACCATTGTCATCTTGCTCGCCAAACTACTGTAGAAAAATGTAGTATTGTGCCTAATGGAGTTTTCACCAATAAAAATCTCGCCAAAGTGTAATGACCCCCTCATAATAGTAGCTGGAACCATCAGTAGGAGGCATCTATGTTGCTACTATGTACTTGGAGTAAGACCTGACTTGAGTCCGATGAAGATCCAAGATCCAAACTAGATCTGGCTCTATGAATCCTCTCTAACCTAAGTTCCACCCCCTTAGCTATTATAAGTGGGTTTTGGGAGTTTTTGTTTTATTATTTTTGCTTTCTTTTTCCATTTCCTTTTCTTTGTTTTATTTAGTATTTTATAATAAATAAAATTGATAAAGAATCCTTATTAACTTGGTTTGTTCCTTTTGTATAGGTCATAGTCCTAGTATTTTTTTTAGGTATTTCATTTTTAAAAAAATATAATTATATTTTTATTTAAAATTGCATGATTAGTGTGATTTAGTTACATAAATTAGATACTAACATAGGCTTTTCTTATAGGCTCTTGTTATTTTACTTTACGTTATTTTTGCATCGCATTTTGAATAAATTGCATCTTTTACAAAAATTACATATTTTTAGAAGATTGCATCTTTTAGGGAATAATTGCATTTTTATCAAGATTCACATTTTTTCATTAAAGGTTACATTTAGATTGCATATCTTAGTATATTTGAATAAATTTTGAATATTTTTAAGCACTGTAGAGTTTTAGGAAAATATCACTTAATTGGTTTTTCATAAAATAAAATAAACAATCTTAACTTGAAGTCTTCAAAATTTTTTAAGGTTTTGTTTTAATTTGGGAACAAAATTAGATTTTTAAGGATTTTTTTTAATAAAAATAAATTCACTAAAAGAGTAAACTTAGCCTGTTTTCATAAATAAAACCTGTCAAACCACTAAAACCTTTCTAAAATATAAGAACTATGGTTGATTTGATTTTGATTAGCAAGTATATAGACACTTCTAGGACAACTGTAAAATTTGTAAAATATTTTGTTTTCTTTTCATTTTTTTAGGAAAATTCGTAATAAGAAAATCATAAAAAAATCATTTTTCCTGTCTTTTGTATATTTTGCTCATCATTGCATTTTTACAAAAATTATAAAAAGTGAAAGCCCATTAATCTTTTTTTAATTTCTACATGATAACTAATGTCTTAATAGATTAGCTTACGAGCTTAGTTTTTTTGTTAAAAGTTTTCTAAAAATTATTTGTTAGGAAATTCGTAACTTAGTGACTTGATTAAAGTTTTTCCATCAAAAAACCCTAATTTTTTTTAACTAGTTTTACCGGTTGACGACTCTTGAACTATTTTCAAATATATCATTTTTAAGTATTTCTTTTTTAGAAAAATATTTTTCCTTAATTTTATATTGAGTAACTTATAATAAGCAGACTAGGCTTATTATTGATTAAATTAAGGAAAACCAAAATAAACCTTAACATCCACTAGTGCAAAGAAGGACTCAGGAGACAAATTCTCAAAATGCACGATATATTTTGTAAACATCCCTGTATATAAATCTTAACTAGTTTTTTCTCGTCCCATATGTCCTATATATCTGATGAATGTTTTCTAAAATACTCTATATAATCCATAAGATCCTTTTTTAGATGTTACTCAATGCGTCTCATATCAATAATAATTACTTGCTCTTGAGTCTTAAAGAATTCTTTGAGAAACTTTCTATACATCATTCCCCACAAATCTACTAATTCTAAGGGTAAATTAATATAACATGTGTATGCCTTTTTAGTTAATGATTTCGAGAACTTCTTTCAACTTGAGATTATCATCAAGGTTATAGATGTGAAGCATTGATAAAATTAAGCAAATGCTCCTTCACACTTCCTTGTTTTCTATTATATATATCTTATTTTTGTCCTTTTAACCAAAAGTAAAAAAAAAAAAATGAAAAATAGAAAAATCCAAAATATAGGAAAATGAATAAAAATAGAAAGAACTAAAAAGTTCAAAAATATATATAATAAAAAAAAATAGAATCAGAATAATGTTGTGAAATTAGAGTTTTGGGTCACAAATAATTTAGAACATAAAATTCATATTGATTATGGATGTAATAACATTAGATGTCACGGTGCAGGCCACTAGCTTAGTTGGACAGATGCGAGGTTGAGAACCAAGAGGACTCTGCTCAATTCATGGGAAGAGCGTAGTTGCGCTTTTCAATATTTTTCCGAAAGCTAAAGTAGGTCACGTGACCTAATGTGTTTATCCTCTTTGTGTTGGAACACAAACAATGCTAGTGAAATAGACGGAGCTCGGACAGCCGACTGTTCTTTAACCCCTCCAATCCTCATCATTTTGCATGATTTTTGAGCCAATCAAATCCAATCTACGGCTTAAACACCTTTGTAAGAAAGTTTTTTTCTATTTTTTTTTTTAATTTAAGTCATTGGATTGAAGTTTTGAAATGGATCGTTGGAGTTTAAATTTCAAATTCCGGAGAGCTTATCCACTAAGCTCAAATCCATGATCTTTTTTTTTTTCCAAAAAAATTTGACGAGGATTCTAAAGTTAATCAGTAATTGAGCTTGATACTCATCTTATCCTCGAGATTAATAGTCGCTTGATCAAACCTTAATAAGGATCAGAGTTTAAATTTAAAGACTCCATTTTTCCAGCGACCTATCCACTCGACTTCCAAGCTTATCTTCGACCTCTACACTTCGACTACAAATAACCAAGTATTCACCAAGCTTAGGGAGGATACGGTGTTGTCTAACAATTTTGACATCAAACTTTTGGTTATGCAAAAGTAAGAGCAAAAAGTTAAACGTAGTGTTAGTGCTAATCTGGGATAACTGTTTCGATATTTAAGAGAATGGGTGTTTGAGTAAAAAGAAAGTGAATAAAAAGGCTTAAAATATAAAAGAATTCTTACAATATTTTTTTTTCCTTATTTATAGACACATATCGAATGTCTATAATAACAGATAATCACTAATCATGAATCACATGGCATCTCATTAATTAAGCACATGTCTATATAGCCTGAGTAGTGAGTAACGAGTAGTGAATAGTTACGTATTAAGATTTTATAAGGCTACAACTATTGGCACCACTTTTTAAATTCAAGCCAGACATATAAATAGGCTGGGCCTTTAGGCCCATTAGATGTATCAAGCCAATGAATGCCTCAACTGAAAATGGTAATGATCGGTAGCTCAATAGTTTAGGTGTTAAGCAATATTATCAGGCAAAATTCTGCTATCAACATTTGCCCTCAACTCCCTTGGTTGAGAACTCGACTATAGAAGTCGATAATAAGAATTGATACTCAAATCGACCAGTCGGGTACCTAGAAATCATAATATACTTTCAAAGAAAATTTGTCACATTGTTGTGGTCCTTCAGTTTGACATCTAAAATGTCATATTAAATTTCAAGTAAAAGTCAAAACTTTTTAATTTTCCCGCACGTTTACTTTCTGCACAAGCACATGGGACAACTGTCATGTTCGTAATCATTACATCGCAAGGTTTATTAACTACCAGTGGCACATTGTCCCATAGATTTCTGGCCCTTGATATGTGTCTACCAGCCATGCCAAAACGTCTAATCAGTATCCGAATCCCAATTAGTGCTACTTTAAACGTAAGATGAATTATTAGTACCAAAAAAAAAAAAAAAGAAGAAAAAAGCTTTTTCTTCTTCAAACTTATTCTTGTTTTATGATCCTCACTTTTCGCGTTTCTTTTCTGTCGAAATTTCTTTCCACAACTTCACATTCAATCCTTGAACAACTTCTCTTACGCAACAGGTTTTCAATATTTCCATAAGTATGGTTCAAAGCGTTATTTGTCTCTTATTTCTCCAAATTCCAAAGCAACTCTCTTTGAGGCCACTTGTCCCCCACCTAAAGAAGGATTAGTTCGACTTCCTCTTCTAGTAGTTTGGTAGACAGCACTATGGAATGATACGAGAAACTTGTTTATATTGAAGCTCTGCCCATGGATAATTATCCCAATGATAGGGAAGATAGGTCAATTGTCAAGTATTTATATAACAATGTTGTTTTTAATGTTAATTATTCAGATGGGGTAATGAGTGGTGCTGTTAGGTTGCTTGTCATGAAATGCAACAAATATTGGCAACATCTTCCTAACGACTGGCACGTACGACAATTGAGGGAAGATGAAAGAGTTTGTTTTCCCATTGGCCGTAAATTTCATTTGTATTTGAAATCTCTTGACATTGAGTTACATCTACGGTTTTCCACTTTTCAAAACCTATTCTTCAATTATATCCGCGTTGCTCTGAGCATGTTCTCTCCCAACACATATAGACTTCCTATAACATTCGAGATAATATGTAAGAAACTTAAGGTTAGGGCTACACCTCAATTGTTTAGATATTTTTTCTTGATTTAGAGACAGCCAGATGGTTAGTTCAATGCAACGACTTAGCACGGCCACAAGTTTATGGACAAATTGGAGTCTAAAATCCATAAATGTTACGAAAAATATGTTTTAACTAGATTGGATGTGGAGTTGGATTTTTGGAGTCAATAGACAGCCTATCTGAACTAAGAATATTGAGGTATTACCGAATGGAGTCGCTGCTTCCAAGAAGATTAAAGACAGACGAGGAAATAAGATGTTCTTCTAGGATTCCAAGAAGATTATCTCTAGATATGAAAAAGGGGAGCCTATATTTTCTTATGATGAAGGTAAGGTTTATATGTATTCCTTACTATGTCGAGCCAAGCTTTAAGAGTGATAGGAATCAACCCCTCAAACTAATCACACACAGCTGAGCTAGAGAACTCCAAGGACTCATTTGGAGGATACTAGCTCTAGGCCATAACCGAGATGGGTATTCCCACCCAAGTTGATCTCTTGCCAACTTAACTATTAGATTCTTACATGTGTTAGATCTGCCCTTGTTCAACAACAACGCTTTATCCCAAGAGATAACCTAAGACTAATCGAAGTAAGCTCCTAATCTGACCACAAGCATCCGACCCCGAATCAAATTGACTTCTCTTTAAAAGAATTAATTGGTCCCCGACTTGGTCCACATCAGGTCGGCCCTTGACCACAAGCGTTATTCTGTTTCCACCTACCTTGTACCATATTTCTCCCATCCAGACGCCAAGCAACACATGTCTTCTGATACATATTCCAAAATGATTCTTTCTTTTTCACAATTGAATATTATTTGTCTCTTTTACCATTTTTAGTATGTTTTATGTAACATAGTTGTAGAATACCCTTTTGTTTTTTCATACATATAAGTAACCCTATTGTACGGGTATATGAACCCCCACTTTCTTCTATGCAAACAACAATCATATCATTAATATCAGATTAATCAAGTATCCTTTAAGTAACCTTAGTGTTCTCATTACCCTTCAGCTCTTATCTATTTCCTTTAGCAAGGAATAGTGGCGATGGCTCTTCAATTCGGATTGGTATGTCATATTTGACGAATTGTAGACTAAGTAGGATCGAGTGATGCATCATATCCATTCAGTAGTTGCTTGAATTTTGCTAGCTTTTCTTCTGTTTCTTTTATGTCCATTTTGTTGTGGTGTTTCTCCGTGTATTCAACTCTGGAGACACATCAGCTTCGCTGGTATATGTGCACGGTTCCGAGAGGTAGTATGTGAAGTTGCAATGAAGTTTTGTTTTGCTCTACTATTAGTGGCTGTTGTGTTTCTTCCATATCTACTATAGTATGTTTGTGTGATAGTAAGTATAGTTTCATTGTTATTCTATTCTTACTCTGTTTTTCATTACAAAAGCAGAGTAAGTTTGTTTCTATTCTGTTTAAGCGACTATTAGGTAATAAGATTGTTTGTAAGTTGTTAATCCGTTCGAGAAGTATTGCACTTTGTCAGATTCGAATGTTCAAGGTGTTATTGGAGACCAAAGTAGTGATGCTCAACCTAGTCGTGGTCATTATGATAGTAACACCACAGGGTCCGTTGACGACAAACTTGACAGACTCACAAACCTTGTTGAAAGTCTAGTCACAGCAATGCAAGTTAATAGATAACAACCTAAGGGAATGCCGCCACAAATTCTACTTGAAAATATTTAAGAGTAAGGTTAAGCCAAGGTAGTCGAGCCCATCCCCCAGTTTAACTCCCTTAAGCTAGAGGAGCTACTAGATGAAGACTGGAGTTAGAAGTGATTGAGGAAGATGATGAGGAGTTGAATGTAGAAGAGTTTGGGGAGGAAGAAGAAGATGTTGACTATTATTAAGCATAGGGATAAGGATGCTGAACTCCTTAAGGACTAGATAATGTCAAGATTCAAATCCTGCCCTTCAATGGAAGTAGAGATGCCAATGAATACTTAGAGTGGGAAGAGAAGGTCAAGAAAGTGTTTGAATGTTATGGGTATATGGATGATGTCAAAGTTCGACTTGCTACACTAGAGTTTACAGGGTATGCCATCATGTGGTAGAAGAATCTGAATGCAATTAAAGCAAAAGATGGAAGACGAGGTGTTAGAACTTGAGATGAGATGAAAAGGTTGTTCAGAAGTAGATTTGTGCTCGAGACTTACTTACAAGATACATTTGCAAAGTTATAGGAGCTTCACCAAGGAAGCCAATATGTTGATGACTACGTGAGAAAGTTCCAAATGTTAATGATTCAAGCTGACATGAAAGAGCCAGAGGCCTACACAGTGTAGAGCTTCATTTTTGGGCTCAAGTATGAGATTCACAACATTGTAGAAGTGTAGAGGTTTTATACCTTAGAAGAAGCAATCAAGATAGCATAGAGGGTCAAAAAGCAAAGGAGAAATGTTTTGAGCTAACTTGGGCCAACATCCCTACGAGCCCCAATACCACACCAACCTATTTAAGCCGATTCGAGGAGGCTATACCAAGCTAAGGAAAGGAGTGACAAACTCGATGATAACCGAGCAAGCCAGCAAGGTCAAGCCGATCAACCGGGCCGATTTGAGGTTAGGCCAACTTTGAGGATATACAAGAAAGGGCAGACCTCCAAACGGAAGACCAGCAAAGTAAAATGCTTTAAATACTTGGGCTTCGGACATATCGCTGTTGAGTGTCCGAACCGATACATCATGGTGCTTCGAAAAGATGTAGTGGATAACACTGACGAGAGCGAGCCCGAAAAGGAAGAGGAGACTTATGTCTATGCCAACAAGGGAGAAGTAATGACCCTAGTCCTGAGACGAGTCCTGAGTTCCTTGCTGAACTCTGAGGAGGACCAGAGGGAGAATTTATTCCATACCAAATGTACCATCAAGGGACAATTGTGCACCATTATAGTGGACAAAGCAAGTTGTACTAATGTCACTACACAGTCCTTTGTGCAAAGGTTGGGGTTACCAACCTTAAAGCACCCCTGACCTTACATGCTGCATTGGCTTCATGATAAGGATGTCTTGTACGTGACTAAGCAAGTAACCGTACTGTTTAGTGTTGGGAATGTGTATAAGGACGAAGTAGTTTGCAATGTCGTCCCTATGGGAGCTTCATATCTACTACTTGAACGACCTTGGTTATTCAACTGAGGTGTTACTCACAATAGGTATAAGAACACCTATGCCTTTGTTAAGGATGGAAGGAAGATTGTGTTGCAGCCCTTGACCCTATGCTAAGTAAACGAAACCCACAAGCAGCTCACCTAAGCTAGTAAAAAGAAGACCTTAGTTATAAGCCGAAGAGAGCTTTAATATGCTGAAAAGGTTAATAAGCCCATATTTCTGTTAGTTAGGAGATTGTTGAAAATGAAGGATTTGGAGAATGTCCCAAAAGAGATCCGAAGCTTGCTAGATGAGTTTTTCAACCTATTTCCAGAAGAACTACCTAGAGGACTGCCACCAGTCCAAAGCATAGAGAACTGTATTGATCTGTAACCAAGTGTTGCCCTACCGAACCGACCTACATATAAGATGAACTCTGAGCAAGCTGTCGAGCTAAAAAGACAAGTGGATAAGCTCATAGGATGAGGATATGTGAGGGAGAGCATGAGCCCTTGTGTTGTACTAGCTTTGCTCGTTTCTAAGAAAGATAGTTCATAGCGTATGTACATCAATAGTAAAGCAATCAACTGGATTACTATCAAGTACAGATATCTAATACTGAGGCTCGATGATATGCTGGATGAGCTTCAAAGGGCTAATATATTTTCAAAGATTGATCTATGAAGTAGTAACTATCAAATTCATATGAGATCGGAGGATGAGCGGAAAACTGCCTTTAAAACTAGGCACAGACTTTACAAATGGTTGGTTATACCTTCGAACTTACTAATGTGCTAAGCGCATTCATGAGGTTAATGAACCATGTGATGCACGCTCTGATCGGAAGATATGTGGTCATATACTTTGATGATAAACTGATATATAGTTTCGACCTGAGCGACCATCTTCAACATCTTCGCGAAGTATTTGACATTTTGCAAGTTGAGAAGTTGTATGGGAATGCGAAGAAGTATATGTTTTGCTAGAAAGAGGTTATCTTCCTAGGGTTTGTAGTGTTAGGGGAAGGAATCTGAGCAAATGAGAGAAAAATTCGAGCTGTTTTGGAATGGCCGATACCGAAAAATGTCACTAAAGTCCGAAGTTTATATGGCCTAACTTCTTTCTATAAGCGATTTATTAAGGACTTCAGTACAATAGCCGTCCACTTGAGTAAATTGACAAAGAAGAGTGAAGGATTCAAGTGAAACGACCGAGCTGAGCAGAGCTTTAGAGAGATTAAGGAAAAACTCCCCTTGGTACTTGTGCTATTACTGCCAGATTTTGACAAGCCCTTCGAAGTAGAATATGATGCATCAGGAGTTAGAATTGGCGCTATCTTGATGCAAGAGCAACGACCTGTCACTTACTACAGGGAGAAACTTAGTTGTCCTGCCCTAAACTATTCTATATACAAGAAGGAGATGTACTCCCTTTTTTGAGCCCCCACTATTTAATAACACTATCTATTACTACGAGAGTTTGTTATTTACACTGACCATGAATCATTGAAGCATCTTGAGAGTCAAAACAAACTCTCAAAGAGATAAGCCAAGTGGTTAGAGTTTATGGAAGGGTTCTCATACATCATTCGACATAAGAAGGGAAGCACAAATGTGGTCGTTGACACTTTATCACAACGACAAACTTTGCTGACCGATTTATAAAAAAAATTATTGGGATTCTCACTCATCACTAAGTAGTATGTTGTTAACCCTCACTTTAGTCTAGTTATTGAACAGTGCCATGAAGGGGTAGTCATTAGAGGTTATTATCTTAAGGATAATTATCTCTTCAAGGACAGCAAGCTATGTATTCCAAACTACTCTACGCGTGAGCTATTAATCAAGGAAGCCTATAGTGAAGGATTATTAGGTCACTTTGAGGAAACCAAGACCGCTAATCTGTTGAAGGAGAACTTTTACTGGCAAGGTCTAGCCAAAGATGTCCATAAAGTGATTAGTAATTGTGAAGTGTGCAAACATACTAAGGAGAAGAGAGAAACCCATGGAGAATTGTGAAGTGTGCAAACGTATTAAGGAGAAGAGAGAAACCCATGGAGAGTCCATGCTACTACTAGCACCGACCTTACCTTAGGCCGACCTCAGCATAGACTTCGTCATAAGGTTGCCTCAGACATCTAGAGGGAAAGATTCTATCTTTGTTGTAGTGGACCGTTTCAGCAAGATGGTGCACTTCATCCTGTGCCATTGGACTAACGATGCTTTAAATATTTCTGACTTGTTTTTGTAGGAGATTGTCTAATTACATGGGGTACCAAAGACTATTCTCTCAGACCGAGACACAAAATTCTTGAGCTATTTTTGGAAGACTTTTTAAAAAAGACTTAGGACTAAACTTGTGTTCAGCTCCAGTAGCCACCCTCAAACTGATGGCCAGATTGAAGTGGTAAACAAGACACTAGGCAATCTGCAGAGAGCTGCTGTAGGGAAAAACTTGAGAGATTAGGATCTATGCCTACCAGTTGTGGAACTCGTACACAACCGAACTGTCCATAACACCATTAGGAGGACCCCATTCAAGGTCGTCTATGGCCCTAATCTGAAATTTTCCCTAAACATGATCAATACCCCAGCAACTACTAAAGAGAGTCAATCCGAAGTCAACTGAGTCTAAGAATTGCATAAGCTACACCAATTTACAACCAAGAAGATCGCCAAGTTCAATCAGAGATAGTAAGAAATTAGTAGCCGAGATCGCGAACTGTTTCTTTCCACTTAGGAGACTTGGTATGGATACATCTCAACCGAGAACGATTCCCATACTTGAGATAGAACTAACTATCTCCTCATGTTAATGGTCCATTTAAGATCCTAAGATAAATCAATCGCAACGCTTACCAAATTGAGTTGCCTGATGACTATAAAGTTTCTTCCACCTTTAATGTATCCGATCTAATCCTTCACCTACCACTAGAAGAAGACTCAGCAAGAGCCCTACAAGAAAGAGCAAAGACCGCTCCAGATTTGACGACAAATCTTTCTGACCCCCAAGTAGATGATAAGAAATCAACCCCTCAGACCGATCTTGGGCCAAGTGCCAATCTTTCGGTACCCCTCTTGTCTTCTCATGGCTTGAAAATTCTTCCACTTCATGGCAGCATATCCAGAAAACTCAACAAAAGCAGTTCTCATCTTCTCATCAACACACACTTCACCTTCTCTTCCCAATCCAGATACTCATCAACATTCCCAGATTCATTGAAACTCAGAATCCGAAGCTTCACATGGTTAGATGCTCTGGGGATTCATACACGCTCCTCTTCAAAATACTCCTCTTCCTCTTCGTCAAGCTCTCTCGGATCTATCCTTCACTTACTCGTCCGCCAACTCCCTTACCTCGAACGGATCGAGTTGGGTTCTGACCTCTAACAAGTTGAGTAGCTTATGGAGTGTTTTATGCGGGCTTAGTGGGTCGGCAAGATAGTACATGAACAACTCAAGTCAGATCTACCAAGAGGTTATCTACCTCATCAAGTCTCTCGTTAGTGCTTCTAGGAGTTTCTTGAGATTGTCATCCATGGTGGACAACCCAACTGTCATCACCAATACCAACATTCATACTTAGGGCTATCATTTTTCTTTATAGATTCAAAGCTCAATAAATACTTCAGAAAGCAAGTAGCTGACAACACAACAATCAAATAAGCATAGTAACTTACTCAATTTCATACACACAAACAGAATATAACAGAACTTCAAGAAGAACTACTACAGTTCATACAAAACCTTCACTTTGATACCAAGATGCTACAAATTGTGACTAAGAATAGATAAGGCCGGTCACTGAATGGGTCTAAACTTGCAAAAAGTTCGAAAAAGGATCAATAGGGAAAAGTGCAAAAGAGCAAAAACAAAGAATGAAATAGTAAGCAAAACCCATGAACAGCTTTAGAGGATATGATGCACCAATGGAACTTCCGAGGACTCACGACTCAATTCGATATGACATACAATTTAGTCCGGTAAGGTTACTTACCACCTAACTTGCTTAAAGGAAAGGATAAGAGTAATGCCGAGAGTAAACAAACAGTGTTTACGCAAGGAAAAAGTACTCGAAGAGTATATATTAAGAATGATTTGATGTGCTCAAAGTTACAAGTATAAGGGTATTTATACCGATAAGTTAGGGCAACCTGCCTAAAAAAAAGACAAAAAGGATATTTCCTAAGGAAGTAATGTACAAGATATAAAAGAGTAAAAATCAATATACAAGAAAGACAATCATTGGTGCAACAGATTCTGCATATGATACTGTACATGTGACGATGCTATATTGGCGAGGTCGTTAGAAGATGTAGACAAAAGTACGGACAAATGGGCTTATCGAAGCAAGGATGGCTTAGTCAATTCAGACTCTCTCTTTCGGCTTCTAGGGAAAGAAGATGCCGAGTAATTGGTCGGCTCGGTGCTAAAGAGTAATCATCAACTCGTCATACTATAGAAAAATGGGTGGTTATACAGCACAACATGAAGGGTGACTCGGCAAGGAAGTGCTCAACCTTGACAAGAGTTGGTTGGAACAGAAGGATTCGTTATGCCAGCCCCTCTAGTCCTCGAGCTCGACTGCGAGTCAAGGTCCGGTAACCTGATTCCCATCACATCCTATGACCAAACCAAGCTTTATCATCGTATGCTAGTCCGGCATCTTTGGATGTAGTCCTCTAAAGTAAACTCTAATGTGAGGACTCATCATCTAGCCTCGGCATAGTAAGTGTGAAATTGACAAGGTTGCAACTAGTAAGTGGCCTTCTTTATTAGTTCTTTGCAATCTTTATTCTCAACCTGAGTGTTAAAGTTATTGGCAACATATCGGATACACCACCACCATGGCTAACCACTTAGCCACACTGCATTCTCTCCCACGATTGTAGGCTGGATCCTAACATGACAGTCTAAAATCAAACATATGTCCAAACGATCCCTTATAACATGCATAAGCACACATTTAAGGAATCAGCCTCAACTATCTTGACATTCCTCATCAACAAGGGAAAAACCCAAAGAGATTATGTGATTCTGACTATCTACTCTAATCCCAATTAGTAGTTTATGTTTGTACTTTCCATATAGAAATGTCCCATCAATAGTAATGACAGGCCTGAAAATACAAAATGAGTTTATTCAAACACTATACAATTGACATGGTAAGATATTTAACTTTCTACACGAGGATGGGTGGTAGATTCGAACCTGCAATGTACAAAGGCCTCAATACACGGTCCAAATACCTAAAAGACTCTATCAAAAAATACATGGTCAATAATATCATCATCTCACCATTTCTACTCAACCACAGCACTTAGATTAGCCTCTTAGATGGCATGTAATAAATGTGGGAGCACCACATATGATTCCTCCCACCTTCCATAAACCTATTCAATCACTTTACACTTTACTTCCCTAATTCTCTTTATGTGCATAATATAACCACATTGCTTACAAATGGTAGCCTGGAGATGTTTTACCTTCACACTCAGTGACTCTTATGCATCATTTATAAGAAAGTAAGATATGGTGCTTGAATCTAATCTAGGGTAATCTAGGCTAATAGTAGGATTGAGGCACGTATGTGGACTTACAAACCTTGTTATCACAAAGCATCCAGCATACTTTTTCTTATAAGCTTGAAGTCTCCACCTACATCCCTTTTCCTAATCAACAAATCTGATAGACCAAATTGTAGGTTCAGACTCCTTCACTACGAAGTCGTAGTGGTTCATAACATGATACATCTTCACAACCATTTGTAAATTTTTTTATTTTCAAACCGCATACCCACCTTAAATTCATCATTGAAACTCCACTCACCATCATTTGTACTCTCTTCAGACAATACTAGTCCATCCCTAACACTTGTCATGTAGAAAGGCACTAGTTCTAACATTCCTACCATGTTGACATCTATAGTCAACCCTTGCCTCCAATCATTTCTTTGATGTAACCCTTGTTCTTCTTCCACTTCCTGCAACCAACATTCACTCGAACCAACGTTGACATTAGAATCTGTATCATAAAAATCTTCATCAATGTTCTTACAAGCCAGATCATTCTCCACATCAATATCTCTATTGGACTTGCTAGTCATCAATACATTAGGTTGATAGGGCATGCAACTGCTATTCGGTATATGAGTCAATGGGATTAGCTGAGATTCAAACACCTGAGTTTCAATTTTAACTCTAAAGTTGCTGTTATGCCCACCAAAATCATACTTAACTATTGAGGGGGCTATCGATGGTTGGTTCACTTCATGAATTTGAATATACAAATTCGCTGAATTGTTGACTCCACCATGTCCTAGTGAGGAAGCCATTAATTGTTGGACATCATAGTCATTACTAATAGGAACAGCATAAAACATGTCCTTACTCTCTCCTACGAAGGGGCACTTGTGAATCAACTCAACCCAGTAAGTCATCATGTTAACTTAGTATCCCTAGGAAGTTAGTTATCACTAGGACTTACCATGGCAAATCTGACTGAAATGGAATATCAAAGAAAATTAGAGGGGAAGGGTCCACAAACGAACAAAAAGTAGCTGACGCGAAGTTGCTCGAAGGATGTGACTCACCAATGAACACAACATGACTTGACACCTCACTAAATATGACGCACAAGTTGATGTCAAGGTCCACCCGCCATTAATCATGAGCTACTCGGTAAGATTAGATAAGAGTATATGAAAAATGGACTTGGAGAGGGTTGTCTCGCAAGAATGGAATATTCAGTATTAAAATATAAGTTATGTGCAGCTTGCAAGAGAAAAGAACTATTTATAGTAAGTCCTTAAGGCAGCATTACAAATAAAGAAAGTACATATAAAAAAGGGTAATCCTAGTACATACGAAAAAGGATAAAAAGGACAAAAGACAAAAAATGAAAAAGTAATACAATATCAGAAAAGATGGATAGGGGTAGTGCAACATTGATCCCGTATGAATATTCTCTAAGCACAGCAGACGAGACGGGTCAAAATGTTGCGGCAATAAAAGGGCCAAGATGAGAGAGATGGTAGCATGTCGAGAGAAAACTATTTGGCCGTTTAAGTGAGTCTTTCGTCACTCAGCAAGAACTTCTCGACAGCAATTAGTCGGATTACTCGACACATGGTCCTTGACAAGGAAATGGTTGGCATCATCACTATAGAGTGTATAAATCAACATATGACAATTCGAGGAGCTCAAAGAGTTCAACCACATTCCTTCAACGTAAACTTTCTCGTCACCAGTAGGTTGTCGAGAGAGAATTCGTCGGGTAAGGGATTGGAGTCCTCGGAGCCATACGTGAGTAATGGGACCATTGGTTGGTAATTCATCAGTTCCTCAGGGTTGTTGAAGATTTGTCCTCAAATCTTTGTCTTTGTCATCTTTGAGCACATATGGAGTTAAGTCGGAAATGTTGAATGTGGTAAGCACGCCGAGACCTTCGAGTAGCTCAATCTCATAAGCATTATCATTAATGTGTCTTAGAATCCTATAAGGTCCATCCACTCTGGGAGATAGTTTGATCATCCTCTTACTAGGAAAGCGTTCCTTACTAAGATGGATCCAAACAAGGTCTCCAGTGGCATAAACGATTTGTTTCCTTCCACAGCTTTCCATTTTCTTCTATTGGGTTATAGTTTTGGCCATTTGCTCGGCAATCCTTTAATGTAACCTATGAAATTCCTCGACACGCTACAAGCCAGATTGACTCTCCCCTTGTGTAGTCAGACTGTTAACTAAGTCGAAGGGTAGGTTAATGTTAAGTCCATAAATAACCTCAAATAGTGATGTTCTAATGGAGCTGTAAGTTGAGCGATTGTAGGCAAATTCAATGATGGGCAGGCATAAATCCCAGTTACGAGAGTTCTTTCCAACAGTGGCGTATAGGGGATTACCAACGGTTTTATTAACTACTTCAATTTGGCCATCTATCTAGGGCTGGTAAGAGATACTGAATAGGAGCTTAGTGCCGAGTTTCCTCCATAAGGTCTTCCAAAAGAAGCTCGTGAATTTAGAATCACAGTCAAACACAATACTCCTTAGCACTCCATGCAGTTGTACAATTTCCTACAAAAAAAGGTTAGCGATAAGTAAAGCATCATTAGTTCTATGATAGGAGATGAAGTGACCCATCTTGCTGAATTGATTAACCACCACCATGATCGAATCATGTCTTCCAGTGTGTGGGGAAGGACAAGCATGAAATTCATGCTTAGATTGATCCACGGCTGCTTGGGAATTGGTAAAAATATATATTCTCCATAAGGTTCTTGTAAGCTCCCAAAAATTGAGTTTAGGACAACCGAACCTAGATTTAAGGCTTTTAGGGAAACTTATCCAATTAAGCCCAAACTTTATAACTAAGATGAAAAAGTTAGTCAAGATGATACAGTGAAGTTAGAATTTAGAAATAAAGACCCAAGATCCTAATTTTGCCTTTAAAAGTAGGAATATTCAATATAGCACCAAAGTGCTCAGAACTCTTAAAATCGAGCTCAGATTGCAACGTGAACTTAGAGATAAGTTAATTGAGCTATAAAATGAGATAATAAAATATAATTTACTATATGAATATACACATAATTTTATAAGTATACCTGGTATAAATAATAATTATACCCGTAAATTAATCTTAAATTATGTAATTATATATATATATTGTGTTGAATTCATGAAATTAATTTTAGAACATATCCTAAAAATAAAAGATATATTAGAAACTTAATTCTATGAGTATAGTTATATATTACGTGTGATATATATAGGGGATATATACTCGTATATTAATAAATAACTAAGTATTAATAAAATATACTCAAAATAACTAAATAATTGCAAATCTTATCCAAAAAGCCTTCAAAATTGTTGATTCAAGTCTAGAAATTACTGGGAATCACCAAAGTTAGACAATTGCTAAGTCAAAAAGCAAATTCCACAATCAAATGACACCTCCTACTTGTATTTATGAGAAGAAAACAAGGAAAAAATTAAAAAGAAAAATAAAGAAAAGCAGCAATCGACTCCAGTATGCATAAATAGGCTTCATTACATCAATTCCCAACTTTATAAACCAAAAACAATAGAAAGAAAAATTAGAAAAAAATCGTAGAAACTAGAAAAGAAAATAAGAAAAACAAAGTAATTTTTGTGTTAAGCTAGAACCCAAGTCTACCCTGAATCTGCTGTAAAACCTAGCTAACCCCAAACGGTCTACCCACCGAGCAGGCTGTCTGATAACCACCTAACCATCGCCGACCATCGAAGACACCAAGAACAGCAAGGTCAAATTCTTGCCCAGTTTTTTAAACATTTATAAAAAATAGTAAATCCACCCAAAAAATTATGAAAAAATTGTACTTAAGTTATTTTGAACATGCTTTTACATGATATTTTTATTTTTGAAAAATTTGTAATATGTAATATACTTTCTTAAAAAATTTACTATTCATCCGAATTTAGAATTGTAAAATAAATATACTAAATGATGTTGTTTCTAGCTGAAAATTTTTGTGTAGAATGTGTATGATATATAAATAATTTCTATATAGCCCGAATTTTGATTTGAATATTTTTAATATTTATTGTATTTTTTTTACCTAAAAATAACTCAAAAATAGGTTGAAATTATGAATTAAATAGGAAATTATGAAATTAATTGATGAGATGGACATGTGCTGATATATAGTAAATAATAACAGTATTAAGTCGGATTGAAATTAATTTAGAGTAAAAAGAATCATAATTAAGTAATTCATGATAATTTAGGGGTAAAATTGTAAATACAAGTATATAGGCGATAAGTCAAAAACTTGAAACCAAGTGATAACTAAATTCCCTATATTTTTAGGAGTCTATAGAAATTTTCAGGGAATTATTTGGAAACCCAGACTATTTATTACAAATTTATCTAATAAAATGGCTTAAATTACAAGTCAGGGTGTATTTTTAATATTAATAAGTTAAAATGAATTAAATAGTTAAATAAAAACTATATATATGATTGCTAATCAGATTGGGTTAAATGAATATTTTTATTATATTTATTAATATTTTCTAATCAGGATACACTTTAGATATATTAAAGTTGATAATATTTATATTGTGACAATATATGAACAAATTAGGTAACATACAATTTAATAACATAAATTACGTATAATACGATCATATTTATATAATTACGTATAACTGTATTAAAAATTCAAACTATCTGTTAAAAGTCGTCTCTAGGAACAGGATTTATAAAACGTATCGTTAGGTCTATATGAACCCAACGATACTAACTTTGTTAAAATTGGACAACCTCAAGTAATTTAACCTATAACTTTATCATATTCAAGAATATACGTATTTCGGTAACCTTACCGGAATTAAAATATGAATTAATAAATTAAAAGTATGTTTTGATATGATCGAAACGATATATAATACATAATAATATATATAATGTACAGTATCAATAATTAATAACTTAATTCAATATATAGTGATAATATGACTATATATTATGGAAATAATAATAATAATAATAATAATATAACTATTTTAGATTAAACCCTAATGTTTTCATGATTATTACGAAAACCGAATTTGAGTCTTTTGTGTAAATAGGATCTTCCAGTACAAAGACAGTTGACAATTCGAGTCAGCAGTAGTGAACGTCTAAACATGTAAGTTAGGATTGTGGCTTTACCGCTTGTTAGGATACTGCTTAAAGTATCCAAAAACCTAAGAGTAGTTCTCGCTGTGTTTATAGTTAGTTGACTGTACGTATGCTGTGTGTATAGATGATACTCAGTTATGACAGGAGTTCAACTCTTTAATGTGTCGTTCTGCATGTTTGCATTGATTCTGTATTGTATGAACTTGTTGGCCACCCCTAATTAAAACTAACGTTTATTCGATTAAAATGAAATTAGACATGCATAATTCCCATTAGGGGAAGCGATTAAGAGTGTCAAGCTAAATATCAACTTCTTTCAATGAGGATAGCTGAAATGGTTTTTTTCCCATCCTTAGTCGAACTAAGTGACAAGCGAAGAGGTCGCAGTAAGGTTGGGGGCCATAGTTCGAAGGCGGTCATGGGAGGAGAGTGTTCTCCATTGCACAAGCTCGGGTTTTGTTTGATTTAAGTCGCAATGAAACTCCTCAATCCAAGTTGAAGCGGATGTAATTTCTCTAATCTCACAGTGGACCGGATAACATTGTACGATGTTTCATTTGATTGATTGCATAGCATTTCATCATAATTATTAACCTTATTTGTATTTGTATAGTACTCTTCTGATTCCATCCCACTTACTGAGTTAGTTGTACTCACGTCCCTATAGACTCTTTTGCAGGTGTTGAATGAGGTCAGGATGTTCAGATACCACCGTTCTCAGGTTAGTGTGCTGCTATTTGGAAAAGTGAGGATCGAGGAATCCAATGAACCTGGGCTTTTGACTTTGTTTTTGAGTTTTTGAGGAAACTAATTAGAAATTCAAGAACCCCTCACTCAAGTAAGCCATGGAAGCTCTTGACCTCGGTAATACTAGTCGACATAGGCCACTCATTAATAGCTCTGACCTTTTCCTCATTAACTCAAACTCCATTCCTTAAAATGACATATTCGAGGAATACAACCTCGCTTTGACAAAATGAATATTTCTTCAGGTTGCCGAATAAGTTCTTAGTGCAGAGTATGTTAAACACCAATCTCAAATGTTCAACCTAAATGAGAAGGTTGATACTGTAGACCAAAATATTGTCAAAATAAACCACAACACATTTACCTATCAATGTTCTAAACACATGATTCATGAGCCGCATGAATGTACTTGATGCGTTAGTTAAACCAAATGGCATAACCATCCACTCAAATAGACCATCTTGAGTCTAAAAGGCTGTTTTCCGTTCATCTCTCGATCTCATTTGTATTTAATGATAGCCACTCTTTAGATCTATCTTCGAAAAGATATATACACCATGCAACTCATCAAACATGTCATCCAACTACGAGATCGGGTATCGATACTTAACAGTAATCTTGTTAATGGTACGGCTGTCAATGCACATCCTCCATGATCTATCTTTCCTTGGTACTAACACGGCTGAGACAGCACATGGGCTCATGCTCTCATGGACATATCCGTAATCTAAAAACTCATCAACTTGCCTTTTTAGCTTGACCGCCTGTTCAGGACTGAGTCTATAAGCGGGTCGATTCAACAGGGCTGTTCCAGATTGAAGATCAATGCAATGCTCAATTCCTCTCAAGGGAGGTAATCCTTTCGACATCTCGATAAGGAAGAGGTCAGCATATTTCTGAAGTAACTGCTGCACTTCGGCAGATAAGTTCTCAACCTCTCTAACCTCTAAGAATCTCTTAACCAAGAGGAGTATATACTCCTCGACCTTGACCTCTCGTGCAAACTAAGCTCAAGAAATCACCAAAGACTTCTACTGTAGAGATCTAGCAACCTTTTCCTAGGCTTCTTGCACTTCCTTAGAACTCATAGGTGTCAATATAACTTTCTTCCCGTCCTTTTGAAACATTTCGATGTTCCTATACTCATTATGTAATACTCTCAAGTCAAATAACCACTATCGGCTAAATAATATGTGCGATGCACACATGGGAAGGACATCACATAGCACCTCGTCCCTATACTTATCACCAATAGTAATCGATACTCTGACTTGCTTGGAAACGTATAATCCCCCTTCCTCGTTCAGCCAGTGAATCTTGTACGGCTTAAAGTATAGGAGAGTTAGCAATTTCATGGCCTTAACTACCCTATCCGCAATGATGTTGGTATAGCTCCCTCCATCAATGATCATGGCGCATATCTTGCCATTCACTAGGAAATTCATATGAAATAGGATCTCTCTTTGCTCATTCTCATTAGCCACTAAAGTACTGAGAGATTACCGAACAACAAAGTAATACTTAACTCCGCCCTCAGAGGGTATCTCGGCCTCTTGATCTTCCTCGAATTATTCTAGCATCCGATCGGTTGCCACTTCCTCCTCTCATTCACTCACACTTTCTACTTCAAACCGGGGCTTGTCTCCCTTTATAGTCATGACTCAACAGTTCGAACATTTACTAGCCACGTGTCCATAGCCAAGGCATTTGAAACATTTGATTTCTCAGGTTTTCCTCCTTGAATTCTAACCTCGATCTCTTCGAATCTCAGGTTCCTTGGTCTTGCTCTTACTTTAGCCTTCGGCTAATCAGATCAATACGTGACTTCAACGTTCCACCTTGAAAATGTTTGAAACCCTATCATTCCTTGGTCTACTCTGTAGGCCATTCTTATTCGGCATCAGTGTTCGATTACTCGACATTCGGCTAGGCTGGTTCTACTGTTAACTTTCAACTTTCTAGGCTATACGAATGGTTTCATCCAAAGTTATGAGACTTTGTAGTTCCACGACGTGACCAATCTCAGCTCAGAGTCCCGAGATGAACTGTGCTATAGTTCAGGCCTTAAGCTCGTCAACATCACATCTTATCATGAGCAACTGAAACTCATAGACATAGTTGTCTACGGATCTATTACCTTACCTCAAGTCTTAGAGTTTTTGGAAAGTATCATGTTCGTAGTGTTCGGGAACGAACCTACTTCTCTTGACTCTCTTCTTCTCGTTCCATGTTTGGACCTCACGTCGGGTCCTCAAGCAAACATTCTGTAGCTTCTTCCACTACATTGCCGTATATCCAAAAAATTCTAACGCGACTAATTTAATGTGGACAACATCTTCGTAATCATAGAAGTTAAATTTCTTTTCAATTTTCTCTTCCCAGTTCAGGTAATCATCAGCACTACCAGACCCATTGAAGTTCGAAATCTGTACCTTAAGATGTTTGGCACCTCTTAGCACTTTGAACTCTCGCTCATCAATCCCAATATACTGGTCTTCTTCTTCTTCATACTCTTCCACTTCGTCCAACTCTAATTTTCTCCTCGCGACTCTATCGACACATTGTAGTGATGCATGGTTCACTAGAAAGGCTTCCGGAGCTCACTCGTTCATCTGCCTCTTCGGTTTATCTCTCATTTCTCGGCCCTGTTCAGCAACTCTCTCACACAATCCATTCTCTAAGACCCTGTTTACTGAGATAGCTAAATTAGTCATAATAGCAGCAAAATCTTGTATCTGCTCATCAATAGTAGGTGGTGTTTATTGGGTAACTTAATCACGACCATGAGCATCACTTTCAACATCGTGAATCTCTTTTTATACATTAGGGTTCGTCATTCCCGACACAAAATTTCAGTAACTACACTTCATTCAAATGGCTACAACACATACAGTATCTCGAATAGCAAACTGGCTATTACTACACAGCTCTCGGTCTCAACCTCAACCTCAAGCTATGATACTAGGAATATATGGTATACCTAGGAGCTTAGTTATCACTAGGACTTACCGTGACAAATCTGACTAAGGTCCTTCGAAATATCGAAAAAAATTAAAGGGGAATGATCTACAAACAAACAAAGGTAACTGATGTGAAGCTGCTCAGAGAATGTGACTTACCAACGAACACAACACGACTTGACACCTTACTTGATATGGCATACAAGTTGATGTCAAGGTTCACCTACCACTAATCCTAAGCCACTCGGTAAGATTAGATAAGAGTGTATGAAAAATGGACTTAGAGAGGGTTGTCTCGCAAGAATAGAATATTCAATATTAAAATATAAATTATGTGTGGCTTATAAGAGAAAATGACTATCTATAGTAAATCCCTAGGGCAACATTACAAATAAAAAAATACAAGAACGCATATACAAAAAGGAGATTCTTAGTACATACGAAAAATGGTAAGAAGGACAAAAGACCAAAAATAAAAAAGTAATACAATGTTAGACGAAGTGGACAAGTGGCAGTGCAACATTGGTCTCGTACGAATATTCTCTAACCACAGTAAGCAAGAGAGGTCAAAATGTTATGGCAATAAAGGGGCTGGGATGAAAGAGATAGTGGCATGCCAAGAGAAAACTATCCGGTCGTTTAAGTGAGTTTTTCATCACTCGGAAAAAACTTTTCGACAGCAGTTAGTTAGATTACTCAGCACAAGGTCTTCAGCAAGGAAATAGTCAGCATCATCACTACCGAATGTACAGATGAAAGTATGAGAATTCGGGGAGCTCAAGGAGTTTAACCGCATTCCTTTGATGTAAACTTTCTTATCATCAATAGGTTGCCAAGAGAGAATTCGTCGAGTGAAGGATTGGAGTTCTCGGAGCCGTGCGCGAGTAATGTGACCATTGGTCAGCAGTCTATCATAACCCTAGGCTTATTACATATTAATCCAACCAACTAGCCATACATAGCCCCAACTAAAACTCCAACTACTATTCCTAGGACCCTATCGTACCACACCCCATCCTCTCTTTCCATAATATTTCCACCAACATAACAAACTAACCTCATATTATTCATTTACACCTATTTGTCACATCAACTTCATAAGCTTTAGAGTCCGCAAATAAAAATATTGGTTTCTACTTATAAGCACTCTTTACTAGGTTTCACCAATACAATAGTTAAATTGAGTTCACTACCAAATTCCTGTAACGGCATTAGATTCATTACTTATTATAATTGAAAAAAAAATTACATAATCTCCTCTACATGAGACAACAACAATTGCTAGTACACATATCATCCAATACACATGTATATATGCGATACAGTAACGAAAACAAATTTATAATTGGAAAAAGAAATTTATATTATCATAACATACTATAACATTTTCAACAACAATTCATATCTCCATCGGTATACTATAGCATATTCAAGAATGATTAATCATACCTGTATCGATATATACACATCTATATAAAATATACTAACGAACACAAATCTATATAAAAAAAATTAATTTAACTAACAATGGACTTAAAAAAAAAAAAAAAAAACAAGCTACATATATATTACAAAGACATGGATGATTCGTTTCATATAAAAATGGTTGTAAACAACAATGTACCACAATGTTTCAAACAATAACACTAGTTCTTGAATGTACATGTCCATAAAATAGATTAAAATGTGAAAAAACCGTACTAATGTCATTGTTTAGAGAGAGAGAATAAGGGGATCGCACGAAATGAATCATGGTTTTAAAAAATCTACTCACAATAGTCCTCTACGTTGCACTACTACTCCAAATATGCAATTGATTCACAAAAAAATGGCACGAATTGAAGGATTTGGGATAGAATGCTTTAAGATGTTTTAGAGAGAAAGAGAGAGAGATTTGTTTTGAGTTTCGTCTGCATGATTCACAAGGGGATGGGGATTATATAGTCCCATTAGAAATCACTTCTTGAAGAGTTGAATTCTATATTAATTGAAATTGTCTCTTGAAGAGTCGAAATTGCCTCTTAAAGAGTCGAATTCCAAATTAATTGGAATCACCTCTTGAAGTGACGATTTCAAATGTTATGTTCTTATGAATATTTTCCTTAAACCTATATTTTTTTTTCTTTTACATTTTTTTTTCCTTTTCCCATCATATAATACTAATACAAAGTTACAATCTATTATAAGATTCGGATTCACTTTCCTAAAAATATTACAACACCAAATCCATTAGTCTTTTTGCTAATACAAGAATATTTAATGAAAACATAGTAAAAAAAATAAACAAAACTTCAAACAATTTTGCCTCCAAAACAGTCATGCATCTTTAATTGGTAAATGGTCTTAGGCCTCAAGTATGTATAAAGTTAGTGAAATATATTATATTTTATGTTCAATATTAATTAAGAATTTTTATAAGCTATCATAAGATTTGGATTCACTTGTTTGGAAAAAATTGCAGCACCAAATCTATTACAATGTCTTTACTAATACAAGAATATCTGGTGAAAAACAAAATACAATAAAACAAAATTTCAAACAATTTTGCCTCAATAGGTCATGCATCATGAATTAGCAAATGGACTTAGCCCTCAAGCATGTTAGTCCTAGTAAAAAGTATTATATTTCACAACCTTAAGGATCTTTATAAGATAGGTATATGATATCCAAAAATATGTATAATATATACCTTGGAATATATGTTCTAGTATAGATAAAGTGTAGAAATACCATACCCTACCATGTAGATGCATACTTTGAAAATTTTAAGCTACAACCTATTTGGTTTCAAGTTCACACAAATTATCCGTTCACTCATAATTGCATGTAACAAACATTGTAGAGAAATTATCTCATCGGAGCTTGACATATTTATGAACCAGTTGAACTGTTGAAGTATATAACAAAATAATCTTTTATTTCAAATAAATGTTAGGCCAAAGACAATGCCATTGTTTTGATTTATTTCTGAATTTAGCAAATGGCAACAGAACTGCCTTCATCATTAAGAGGTGCGCCTTAGATAGCATTTTGCTAGTAGACCTAGACAATATAGAGTGCGGACGGTAAAATTCTCTCGCTACCACATTTGACATAGATTTTTATAATTAAAATAATTTTAAAAATTCAGAACAATTAATCATTTATATTATAAATTATAACAAAATTGGATTAATTTTAAAATTTTAAAGACATATAAGTACCACGAGATGAATTTTTATATTACTAAATATATGATACAATTTTTTTTTTTTAATTTTAAACTAGTACCTCAAGATCCTTTTGTCCCATAATTTTGGCCGAAGTGCAAATCAAGCAATATATTAAAGAATATATTCAGCACTATATCATAAAAATATAACCAAATGATACCTGGATTTATTTTCCGATTAAATGAAGCACTGCAACCAGAGAAATTATTGACAACATGTAGTACCTGCTCCACACGAGGAAATCAATAGCATATGAGAGAATAAGGCAAAAGCCAGATAGAATTAAATATATCTCCTATTGATCCTTTTACAATAATAAAATAGAACCATATATGATCTGATTATTCTATACACGGTCCTCAACATCTCATGTATAAAGAAGCCAATGATATATGACCTGATTTCAAGAGCAGCTGATTGCACCTACTGCAAGAGAACAGCAATAGCCCTCAAACCCTATATATACATTCATTTCTTTCAACAGAAACATATGGTACATTTCGAATCATGTTTTGGTTTCATTTTGAATAGCAATCAGTCTTTACAACCTGCCGTTACGGTCTCTCACTATCTAATTAGAAAATTAAAATAAAAAATAAAAAATAAAAGCAAAATGTGGAGAAAGGCAACATGAACGAAAAATTACAGATAACACAAGACATGCCAATTCCTAATGAATCATTAATTGACATCACATTTTGATGAAAAGAATCCTAAATTTAACTGTAACGACTGGCTATGCAACTTTTAGCTCCTCTTCCAGTGGACCTTCATATAAAGGCAGCGGTTTCCAAGTGTTCTTTTTTTCGCTTTTTTTTTTTTTTCTTTTTTTCCTGGTACTATGTATTTACATGTCCCAGTCAGTTCTTGAAGGGAACCAAAACAAGAAACGCAAAATATTGCCACATCCATGCACAGCTTTAGCTTCGTCTACCATGATATGGAGATCCAGACCCTGAGGATGTGGCCGACAGCCTCTGAACAAATGGATGATCTAAGAGTTGTGCTGCAGTAGGACGATCATTTGGTTTAACCTGGAGGCATTTTAGGATGAAATCTTGGGCATCACTGGATAGAGAATCAGGAACTTGTGGAGGCTCACCCTTCCCGATCTTAAACAGTGCTGACATCTGTTAAAACACGCGCATATCATGGATTCCCATTAGAATAATCTAAAAAATTTCCCATGACTCGTATACAGAAAAGATAGCAAATGACTTATTCCTTCAAAAACCTTGACTAGTCCATTATTCGCTATTTCTTTTCCACCACAGGCTAATCTAATTATTAAGTGAAGCAAGGAAGAACATGTGATTACTGGAGAAACTACTTGTGAATTAAACATGAATATCAAAATAAGCATATTCAGAAACATCAGCCTTGTCCTGAAAGTTTGAGGGACATACCCATTCTAGGTCAGCATAAGGAAACTGCCGAGTCAACATCTCCAAAACAGTGCAGCCTAGGCTCCATATGTCAGCAGGTAGCCCATAACCCTGATTTTTAGCCCTAACGACCTGCATTTTGCAAGCTTAACATCATGCTCATAATTTAACAATACTGTCCTAGCAGAAATTTGATTAACAAAATCACATGTAATCCTAAATCATGTAAATGACCATGGTATGAAGTTTCTCACTGGATTGGCTGTGAAGACAATATAATCTCTGACATTTTTATTACCTACCTTCACAAATTTTTAAAGCAACTAATATTACACAGAATACGTTCACAACAGCCAGATAAAATTGATTAGAACATGTCTCAAAAGATTGATGTGAATCATCCAAACCATATAAGCCATTTTCCCCAGTTGTTCTTATCCACACACACACACACACCACCCCCTCCCCAACACCCCACAAATAAAAGAAAAAAACCTTATCCACAATTTCTCCAGCCGTTGCATTTCTCAAGCCTTCCTAGAATTTCCAGATTGCCAATCGGTTCTCAACCATTTCCTTGACCATACAAGCTCAGCACATTTCCACATTGCCATTCCACGATTATTTTAAGGGCATCACCATGGAAGCCCCAAAATACTCTTTGGATAAGAAGCCACTTGAAAGGTTATGGGATTCAGCGAGAAACAGCCTTGCCAGATCAGTTCCAATCCAGACCATGAACCACCAGTTCTATCCATTGACCCTTTTTTTTTTTTCTTTCTGATAACAGTGGAACACATGAACCATCCTACAAGACCCATACATCATGTGACTAGTTTTACCAAATAGGTTGTCTTATCCTAGAAAATGAACCTCAAAGAGCAAATTGAGAACTTGAGCTTCTCATATGCAAGTTAAGACCATTGAAGGTATCCCTTCTTCTATCACTAGTTGTTTACTCAAACTAATAAAACAACTAGAGTTGAAGCTTCAAATACTACTAATAATGTTAGAAGTACTAAAAGGTAGTTGCCATGCTTTTTATGTTGGGTTTACGGAAAAAACATGTGATCAACCTTAGACTCCTTCACGTCAATGTCCTCAAAAGTCCCTTCAAACAACTACTTTAGAAGAACAGGTTAATATTTTGGGTTAGAGGGGTCCATATTACCAATGAGACTTGCATTAACACCTACTCAAAACTTGTGTTCTACGAATCGGTCTTTGGAATTATCCTTATTGGCCACAAATAGTTTCATTGGAAAATTTCCAAGTACACATTTTCACCAGGCTATTTCTATTATAGCGGATAGTGATGCGAGTCATAATTTTATGTACCGCACTTTCGCTACTCAATTCAATTTTTTTGTTGGGTAAGTTACTCAATTTAATTTGCTTGTGCATGGATGGCTATTTGGCTACTTCTTCTGGTATTTGTAAGGGATTATTGGTGGATTTAGGTGTAATGAATATTGATTGCTATGTGTTTGACTTGGAAGGATTGAAACTAATTTTGGGAGTAGTTTCACTAGCAAATCTTGCTAAGATTTGTTGAATGTGACTATGAAAATTCCTGCACCAAGTGGGAGGAATTTTGGTGAGGGGATCCTTCTCTCTTGAAAAATGGTGTTTCTTTTACTTCTTTATGTGAATGTTGATGAGGTAGGCTTCCATGAGTTAGTATGGCAAACATTTTTTTTTTTTTTGCCATACTTCTTGGCCTAGTACAAGTATCTCTTCTAATCTTACTACACTTGCTTTATTTTTTTGGAGAAGTTGGGTTTACCTCCTCTTCATTGTATTGATCATAGAATCACATAAAAAGAAGGTTACAGTCCTGACGATGTGAAACCTTACAGGTATGCTCATGCACAAAAAGATGAAATGGAGCACTTTGTGGAAGGAATGTTGGTGGCTAGAAATCATTAAGCTGAGTACTAATCTTTACTTAAGTACAATCATCCTTGTTAAGAAAAAGGACAAATCACAGAGACTTTGCATTGATTATTGGGCTATAAACGGGGCAACTATTCCAAACTAAAGTATTAATCCCTATTATTAATGAGCTTTTAGACATGTTACATAAGGCTAGTGATCTTTCCAAAGATTGATTGTCGAAGTAGATATCATCAAATTCGTATTTCCAGGGATGATGTTCATGTTCCTAAAAGGGTATTTCACCCTCATCAAGGCCATTAGAAGCTTTCAATAAGGCCTTTTAGCTTCATTAATGCTTGAACTAATTTTCAAGCCACGTTAAGGAATCTTTTGCTTGACTTTTTCTTTTTTATTTTTTTAAATTATAGTAGGAGCACAATTGATCATGTGTTTCGTTTATGTTTAGTCTCAGAGAAGTTGTGTGTTCACCAATCTGCAACTAATACAAAGAAGTATGTTCCCAACAAAGCTTCTATTGAATATCTTTGCTATATTATATCAATTGCTAGTGTTTGTATGGATCTTTCTAAGGTTCAAATTATGCTTAAGCAGACAATCCTTTAACAGTTAAGGGTATGTGAGGTTTTCTTGTTTCAACATGTTACTATAGCCAATTCATTAAGGATTATGGGAAAATTGCAAGACTCTTGAAAAATTTAATGAAGAAAGAGCGGATTTGTTGGAATGATTAGACCTTGAATGCTCTTGCAATTTGGGAAAAGCTCTTACTAATGCTCCTACATAAGTTATGGCAGATTTTTTCAAGCCATTTGTGATTAGGCATGATGCATGGCAGTTTTGATGCAAAAGAACCAACTTTTTGCTTATTTTGACCAAGGCATTGATTCATAGAACTCTCTCGCTAAATCTACATATGAAAAGGAACCAAAGGCTTCGGTGTTATCCATCTAACATTAGTGTCCTTACTTTTTTGGATGCAAATCAGTGATCAGAACCGATCAAAAGAGTTTCTGCCGTTTTCTTCACCAATGCATTACCACCATGATAAGCAAAATTGGCTGACAGAATTACTTGGGGTATGATTTTGAAGTTCAATAGAACAAGATGATATAATAGGGCTGCTGAGTGCTGATGCTCTCTCTTGCCAGTATCATGAGGCTGAATGTTGTCTGATTTCTGCCTAGTTGGACAGATTTGGCTGCCATTAAGAAGGATGTTTTGAGTGATCCATATTTGGCACGTGATTCGACAGGTGCGTGATGGGAATCTTAAGGCTATGGGATTTCATTTGGTAAAGGACTTGCTCTACTACAATAAAAGGATTGTCATTCCAGCAAGATCTCGTTGGATATCTCTTATTCTCAAAGAGTTTCATTTAACTCCAGTAAGGGGTCACACAGGAACTTTTCACACCTGTAGAAGAGTTGTTGCTAACTTGTATGGGCGGGTATGAGGAAGGTTATGTATGATTTTCTGGCCTCCTGTAGTGTATATCAGCACAATAAAGCTCAGACCATGTAGCGTGCTGGTCTTTTACAACCATTTCCCATTCCAATGGATATATGAGAAGATATTTCTCTTAATTTCATTACTGGGTTACTTAAATCTAAGGGCTCTGATATGATATTAGTTGTGGTTGATCGGTTTTTTATTCTAACATCATTACTCAGCTCGCTCAGTTGAAAAATTTTTTATGCATAAAGTAGTCAGACACCATGGTATTCCAAACGCTATAGTTAATGAGTGTAATCCAGCTTTCATTAGTGATTTTCAGGGTGAGTTATTTCACCTTGAAGGCTCTTAATTTTGCATGAGTACTTCATACCATCCTGAAACAAAAAAACAAACCAAAGTCTTCAATCATTGCTTAGAAGCTTATCTCCGATGCTTTGTGTCTGATCAGCCTCATCATGGTCTTCTTGGATTCATCCAATGAAGTATTGATATAATACTTCCTATTGAACCTCTTCATACATGACTCCTCTTGAGATCGTTCATGGTTTAGCTCCTTAACACTTCAAACTTAGGTTCCAAGCATGAAGATCTTGCACGATGAAATGTTGTGATGGTCAAAGTATAATTTGAAGATCTTGCATGATGAAGATCTTTGGAGTTATTTTGGTGATTATCCAAACTCAATTTTCATGTACACATCATGGTGATTAAAATGTTTGTCCAAATATTGTCTTGAAGAAAACATGATGTCCATGGATTTTAGGATCATAATTGGGCTATGAAGCTTGAGCTTGACAAATGCTTAAGAGTAGCACAATTAAGTTTACTTTGACATATTATTTACACAAACAACCAAAAAGGCATAACCCCAGTTGCAGTTTGGGATATTTAAGAGGTACCTATTTTTTCCCTTAGTAAAATGTTATTGTTGGAGAATGTTATCACCCCTTTTTCTCCACATGATTTTTTGAATAGGGTTGTTTGTAATTATCACTGTTGGTTATTCTGTTACTTATTGTTACATTGATGTGTCTTTTTGTTTGGTCAGGTGTCTTCCATGCAAGTGTTGTAGTGTGTTGGGTAGTATGTGGGAATTGTTGTTGCCATTTAGAGGACTATAAGGGGCAGTAACAAACATGTCACATAGGAAATAGGTGCTGATTTAGTGGGTTGAAGTTATGTAACTTCCTATTTGTATGTGAGTGTGTGTGTGTATGTATAAATGGGGCTTTGGCTCATTCAACGCAATTAAGTCCATATTTTATAAAAAATATTACTTTAGCCAAAGATAATCCTGTCCTCTTCAACGAGCCTGATGTAATTTGTAACATTAGGGAAACATGGTCAAAGAACACTTCGATCCTTTAACAGCTTAATATCAGAGCCAAACCAAATGGAGGAGAAGATGGAGCAGTTGCAGAGGCATTTGGAGTCTTTCATGGCATTGTACAAAAACGATCAAGCCCAAATGGAAATGATGTCGCATCAGATTACCAAACTTTCCAAGGAAGATGCTAGTGAAAAGGGGAAGGAAAAAGAAATCAAGGAGTACAGCGTTGTGGGGGAGAGAGGGAATGGGAGTTTACCTGGTGATAGTAGCAAACAAAAAGGAGCAGTGATTCCAAAAACAACTCAACTAGATTTTCCTAAGTACAATGAGACTTTTGACCCAATAGGATGGCTAAACCAGTGTGAGGACTTCTTTAAGCATCAAAAAATTCCAGTCAAGAAGAGAGTTGAGGTCACGACTTTCTGTATGGAGGGAGACACTCGATTATGGTTCCTGAAATTAGTTGTGACAGACCTAGTCTTTAAGTGGGAAGATATTAAGAATTTGTGCAATTTGAGGTTCTGGCCACCATTGCAAAGTAACAAATTAAAGGAGCTTGCTAAGCTAAAGCAAACAAGCTTGGTAGAAGCCTACCAAAGAAAATTCGAGCAACTTGCGGCCCGTGCCCTCACACTAACTCCAGAGCAAAAGGTGGCTATTTTTATGTCTGGGCTTAAAGAGTACATATCCATTGAAGTGGAATTACATCAGCCCAAGGATTAGACTCAGGCCATGAGCCTGGCACGTTTGTTTGAGCGAGGGAGGTTGTCAACTGTGGAAGATCCTGCCAATAGTAGAATAAAGGCGACTCTAGACAGCCAGAGCAGTTGAGCGCCATACATAGAGACTCTCCTGAGCAGAAATGGGGGAGCGAAGAAATAAAGAGCTGTGTTTCAATTGTGATGAACCGTTCATAGTAGGACACCACCTAAAAAAGTTGCTCTTGTCAGTTGGTGTGGATGAGCGAGAAGAAGAGGGCACTACCTCTGAAACGTCCAATGAAGGAAACGCTGAAAGGAAGTAAGAAACTTGCATGTGACGACACGTGTATTCGGAGGGTGGGGGAGTAATGTTATCACCTCTTTTTCTCCATGTGATTTAGTTGAATACGGTTGTTTGTAATTATCATTGTTGGTTGCTTTCTTACTTATTTTGTTATGTTATGTTGCTGTGTCTTTTTGTTTTGATAGGTGTCTTTCATGCAAGTGTAGTGTGTAGTTTGTGGGAATCATTGTTGCGGTTTAGTGGACTACTAGGAGCAGTAGTGGATGTGTCATGAAGGAAATAGGTGCTGACTTTGTGGGGGCCCCGAGGGTGTGGGGGGATGGGGTGGGAGGGTGTTGTGGTTGTTTGTGTTGCAGTTATGTAACTTCCTATTTGTTTGTTAGTGTATAAATGGAGCTTCAGCTCATTTAATGTAATTATCCAGATTTTATAAAAAATATTGGTTTAACCAACGATTGCAGCCCGACACTATTTGTTAGGGAAATTTGGTGAAAAACACTTCGATCCTGTAACAGATAACATGTTCCTTGCCCAAGAAAAATGGTCCACTTAACCCATTAAATCAGCCAGCCTAATTCCAACGTAAAACAATTCCTAATTGAGATTCCACTATTCTTAGAGCTTGTGCGTTCCAGATGACCTAGTGCAAATTACTTGTAGGTCTGAAACCACCTGGAAAGGGATCACATGTCGGCTCCAAATGATATTACAAATTACTTAGTGCAAACAGTATGACTCTCCCACTCACTACATAAGAGCTAACGCACGATCATAACACGACTGTAATGGTCACAGCTAATTCCATTGTGTTATTTTCATGTCAAGTAATTTTCCAGAAACCCTAGCAAGTAAAAGAGTGAAAGCAAACCTCTGGTGCCATCCAAAATGCAGTTCCTTTAGAAGATCTGACATCATTCAATTTGGTTGCCTGAAAACAGTGTGATGAGCAATATTAGTGAGTTTGCATGCCAAATCCGACATAATAATGAGATGGAAATCTACTGAGTCAGAAAAAATAACCTTTGCCAATCCAAAATCAGCAAGTTTGACAGAGCCACTAGCATCCACCAATATATTTGCACACTTGATGTCCCTTAGGGTAAAAAGAGAGAGAATAAATTAGAACTAATAACAACCATATGCAATGCAACTGTATGACGTACATGCGGCTTCCTTTATTTTCTCTCTCTCTTTTTTCTTTTTTGGTGGCATACCACAATTGGCATAAATGAAACAGAAATATTGTCCCAAATGAACAAACTTATTGAAGGGAAAAATATGTTGAAAAGGCAAATGAAACAACTGGATTTGAAATATCTTGCTATTAGAAATAGCCTTATAGATTTTTGGGCGGCTGGAAGGTTGCCACAAGCAACTTATTCTTTGTAGAAAAGCTATCAGAAACATTGTTCTTAGAACATGGAAGTGCTGAGTATCCAGCCTCAAAAAACCAAATGGAAACAAACTAATGCCAACTCTGTTCTCCAATCTAGACTTTTCTATGATAAAATAATAAACCAATCATTTAATATTCAATTTTCAAAAAAAGATATCCCACCAATCTGTGTTCAACATGCATTGGAATATCTATCAAAAACTGGTTTGAGAAAGATATTTCAAAAGAATTTATAATTGGATAAATAATATGGAGAAGAAAAATTAACACCATTACAGTCCCAGCCACAATTTAGAAAGCCTCCCTTCTCCTTTGTTTTCTTTGAAGTGAAAAGAAAAGCTGAAGAAAATTTAGCAACAATTAATTGAATAGAATTTTGAATAGATTCTTTCCAAGTTATAAAAGTGGAAAGAAATTCTAAAAATGTCATCATATAACCTTTAGGTTTTCATTGGCATTAATAACATGGCAAGACAATGAATCCTTCACTCTGAATCAGGATACCGTTTTGGAAACAAAATGTCAATAATTGGAGGAAAGATATCGAATGAAGAAGGTTTTACATTTTCCAGTGTTTATTGCCATGGCTGAGATAGATATGGAAAAGGGCTAAATAGGATGAAACAAATATGGAAAGAGGTTCCAAATAATTGGAATCCATTGTCTGAGTTGTTCTGATTAATTATTCCTATTTTATGAATACAATTGAACCAAATTTTAGCTCCCACGTGATCAAATGCAACAGTGACTTTTTTTGTTTGTAGGATTAAGCTGCAGCCAATGGGCATACAAGATGCTCATATGAGGGGGCATGAAATAATTTCTTATACTAAAGAGAAGGTTATAAGCCAGAAGGTAGAATTGCAAAGAGCACACAAACCTGCTGATGAAACAGCATTTAGCTGGCCGCTTGACAGTATAAAGCACAGGGAAAGCATTTTCTTTTCTTTTATTTTGTTAGTTACTCAAATTTTTTTTATGCTAAAAAAAGCATTTTTAAGAAATTAAAGGTGTTAAATAGTTGTCAAAGGTATGACGAAAAATGACATACTTTGATTAAAGTCGCTCACCTGTGGATAACATCCCGATCATGAAGATACTTCAATCCATGCAAAATCTGTCTTGTGTAAGCAGAAACTTGCGAGTCTCGAAGATGATACCTTTGATACAGGCTTGCAAGTGAACCTTTTGTAACAAGCTCAAGAAAAATGTAGAGATTGGAATCATCCTGCAGAAGCCAATCATGGACCAATAAAAAGCGGAAAAAACAGTCCATACGGTGTGCTAAGATCTGGTGTGAAAAGGATAAATAAATATTTATTACACAATTGACCAGAACTTATGCAAATACAGCAAGAATAATATGACAAGAGAGATGCAAGAGTGTAAAGTTTTGCACTTCATCTTATTCTGTACTATTTTTAGAATGGAGAACTGTGGAAGATAAAATAATCATCATTGATGCCGCATGGTTTCCCAGAGGAATCATACTGGGTCCAATTAGGGCTCCAGGAGAGTGCAGATACGTCCACAAGTTATGCCCCATACAATCAGAGTTCTGGAATCAGGTATTATTCGCGCTCAATGGGTTTGCACCGACAACCAAGAGAGAATGCAGTAATTAAGTTTAACAAACATAGGATCTGTACACATGATACTCATTCTGCCATTTTCAAATTTTCTTCTTGGCAATTATCGTCTATGAAATTGACAAGTATCCTTTTGCATACAACCTAAAATTTTTCAATTTATACATTGACACTGCAGCAAATATGCAGATGAAATAGCAGATAGCTGCTGACTTGACAAAACACATGGCAAGAAGAGCATATTTTTACTAGACCTGCCACCACCCCCCACAACAACCCAAAAAAAAAAAAAAACACACACACACAAAATGGAACACCTACTGCTGTCAAAATATTGTGAAAAAATAAAAAAATAAAAATGACATATTGATACCAATAAATAATTAAGTAAACAACGAGACTGCAGGTGCTATAGGTCGTAACAGGATACACAATCAAATTTAGTAGCATGATATAACCAGATTAAAAACTAATTAAAATGGCTTGGAAGAATCCTGCATGCATAAATAATATCTATGTTGAACCATCTATCTTCCTTACTAATCAAACTGAAAAAATGATCTCTCATTTTTTTATTTTTAATCTAAAGAGCTGTTTTATTTATACAATCTCCAAAAGTGATCTACCTTCAAGATACTTCATCCTCATACTAACAAAAACAAGCTTTAAAGCACACAGCAACTTTCTCCTTTGTAGATATAAATTACTTCAACTTTAAAAATGAAGTCAAATTAGACAGAGTTAATCGTGAAGAAAAAATAACAAGATACCTTGTCCGTGCCATAATACTGAACTATGTTCTCGTGCTCAAATTGACTTAATAGAGCTATCTCCTGAAAATTATATACAGAATGAGAGACAATATCCACATATAAATACATATCAAAATACAGAATTTTCAATGCTTATGCAATCTCTCTCTCTCTCTTTTGGTTGGATAACAGAGAAACGTGACTATATTGTGATCGGCTATTTCCAGGCATATGAACCACCGTACAAGATTTAGGCCTAAACCACTAGGCCAACCTCTTGAGGGTACTTATGCAATCATGTTTTTAATATCAAATGAGATGCCAATCTCAATCAGAATAAATCACTAGAACATGACAACTTACATGCTCAAGTTGAATGATTCTTTGCCTTCCCTGGTCTCCTTGATCAAGCAAGGAAACCTCCTTCACAGCAAAAAAGAAGCCATCCCTGAAAGGAAAATGTAAAGACTGCAATAAGCACCGGTAGCATGACACCACTCACACATCTGCTTTTGGGATGGAAAAGGAAGATCAAATAAAATGATCAACACTCAGACAAATAAATGTGGACACCAATGTAGAGAACAAAATTCAAGTGCCTTCCAGGAATTCTTTAAGATGTCATTAACCAAGACTATGGCAAATGCACAGTGGTAAATGAAGATTTCTCCCTAAGAAAAATATCACATGAAATATAAAAAGACCTGCAGAATATGTCCACACTAAGAAGAATGATATCTTATAATTATCCAAAATAAGAATGTCATCTTACAATTGGAATGCACAACTTTATAAAACAGATTCTCGTGCATGTGATCCAAAATCTTCAATATTGGATTAGTCATTGAGAAACATGCCACCACTCCATCACCACACCAGAAAATTAGCAACTCATAACAATTTGCCCCTTAAACAAAAAGTTTTGTTACTGTTTGGTAGACTTGGACTGCCAAGATGAGGAATTTCCTTTTTTTTGGCCAAACAAGATGAGGAATTGGAGACCCAAAAAGCGTATCTATAAAATATAATCACACAATACTTTTGCTCAACCACAAGGCTGCCAAGAACCTTAACCAATTGAAGAACATAAACATGCATACTTAGGTCATAGTATGCATAGGGATCTCAATCAACCTGTTTTAATTTACAACGATATTATTGGGAAACCAAAGATCTTTTTATGATTCATAAACATGCAAGTCAATCGACGATATATAAGCAAGATATAAACACATTTGCATATCAAAGAAAAAAGAAAAAAAAAATGTTATAATGAGGAAAGTGAAAGATAAGCATTGGGAAGCACCCTTGTAACTCAAGTGTCATTGCTAGTAGAACTTCATGGTGCATTAAATCTCTCTTTTAGGATTGTTCAGGCCAATACGTTAAATGTTAGTTTTTTTTGTTTAGAATTCCTATTTTCTTGAGGGCACAGAGATGTCTTTCCTTAAGAGGCTTTCTTAAAGCGTCTTTCCTTTAACTTATGTTCTTTAGATCTGTATGGTAAGTGCATGTTCCATTTTTTTTTTAATCCTAAAGGACAAAATCTCTGGATAATCAACCTAGCAGTCACCGACATATGACTTATCATCCAACCAATTTTGATCCCTATAAGCCAAGTCCAGGAAGCAAGAAAATTGCCATTGTCAATGGTTCCCCTCTTACGGTTGCTGGTCAAGGAAGCCTAGAATTAAACCCCAACTCTTTCATCATGAAATGTCCTTTGCATAACCTTTTGTCAATTTAAAGGTTTGAAATGCCAACTTACATTTTTCCTACTCATTCTGTTTTTCAGGACTTGAGTTTTTGGAAAAGATTGGTGCTCAAGCACGAAGTGGGCTTTACTATCCTGATAAATCAAGTGTTCCTGAGGAGAGTAATGATTACACGACATTTGCAAGTTCCTCTCAAAAAGAAGTTCGAGTAATTCCAAATCTCCAAATAGATCTAAAATTTGAATCATTCATTCTCAGTTTGTTCATCCTACCTTTACTTTGCTTCAAAGATTGTTTCCTTAACTTTCCAATCATATAGAAGATGAAAACTTTTCTTGCACACTTGTGAGTTAGGAATACACCAATGTGTTCCTTATCAGTTTGTAACAAGGAGCATCTCAACCCTTTCATTTACCCGAACTAACGTTTGAGATCCTCCCAAAATTTCAAGGATTAGTGGTAAGAAATGGTTCGTTTCACTTACCGAATTTGGAAGAACCTGGTTGTATCTCAAGGAAAAAAATCCAAAGTAAACATCATTTCTCCAAACTTCCACAAGATGATAAAAACACAATTTGGGGTGTCAATAAAAGGGTTAGATTGGATAATGCTCAAAACTATTTCAACAAAACAATAGATAATTTCTTTCAAAAGGATGGCATTTCCACAAATCTTCTTTTGCAAACACAGCTCAAACACAATGGGGTCGTTGAGAGTAAAAACTGACACTCAATGTTACGATGCTCTCTTACTTCACTATAATGGAGGCAGTATGGCAAGTTTGTATAGGGTACACAACCCAATTGAACCTAGTATTTAGCTATAGAGTAATTCCCTATAAAGTTTGGGACAGGTTTATGGTATTTTTTTTTTTTTGGGGGAAAAAAAACACAAGGTTTTGGATCGGATGCAGGATAAATGCAATATCTTATAGGAAACCCAAACCTAATAAAATATTAACCATTAATAATATTTTTACTATACCTTTTTCAAAACTTAAAAGAAACCCTAGACTCACCTGCATCTCAACTCTCTATCTTGCCCCCAACTCTCTGTCACCCTCTCACTCAGTCTCTCTCATTGCAACTCTCTATCTCACTCACTCTGCTCCACGTCTGACCAGCCACCACTCTCTAGTCTCAAGTCTCAACACTATGAAGTCTCAAGCATCTGTGTGTCTCAACTTTCCTCTCAACCTCACTAATCAACACTCTGCAACTCAACTTTCTGTCTTACCTCACTCTCATTCTCCTCAAAGAGGTTCTCTATCATTGTAAGGGTTTCACTTATGACTGACTTCATTTCTGCAGTTGGGTTCTCTTTATACCCCATTTATTTAATATCTTCAGTTTTCTATTGAGTAACTTCTCTCTTAAATTTCTTCATCATTTTCTAGTATTGTTTATGTTAGTTTAAAATTAATCATCAAATGAAAGAAGAATGTCTAGTTCTTTTGTTGCATCCAATTAATTTGAACATAAAATTTTGATCTTTTGATAGATTAGAGATAATGTCAAAAAGGCAACATAACGCCTTGAGCATTTTTTCCAATTTTACACTTAAAAGTTTGAAATTGCTATATGTCACACCCAATCAAACTTTTGCCTGTCAAATTTACTGTATCATATTGAGAAAGATGAAGTAACAAATGCTCATTGAACAAAAAGTATAAATGCAAACAATTAGAGCTGAGGTAGTAAATTTGATAAGTTAAAGTTCAATTAAATATAAAATGTAGCAATTTCAAACTTTAGATGTGGAACTGAAAAAACACTCAAAGTTCCGATAGTGATTTTGACATTATGCAAATAGTAATTTTGCATATACCTTGGTTTCAGGATTTAGTCAAGTATCATCATGATCTCATAAGCCTCAATGTCTGGTTTGTTAATTTGTTACCGTTTTATGTAGCAATTTGGTTATACATTTCTGCAAACTGGTTATATGGTTCTTTTAAGTTTTAGGTTTATAATGAGTAATATAAATTGAGTATTAATTAAAAACTGAAATGATGCAACTGTTTTTCAAACATATGTGCTAAAGCATTTTTAGGGAGTTCCTTTTTATTTCCCCTATTTTTGGTTATTATTTTTGGTTCTCAAATTCCCCAGAATGGAAGAATACACAAGGAGTGGATAGTTTCTTAATCTAGCACAGCCTTGCATGTATAGTTAGAATTAGGACTTCCATTTTCGTTTCTTCCTACAATACAAATCTCAACAGAAGTAATAGTGTTACGATTAAGGCACTAAGCTACATGAAGAAACTAATATTTATTCAGTGTATTCACTTTGCTAAATGGAATAGGAGTTCCATAGAATGGAATAAGAGAGGGAGGAGTATTACCTTGTTTAGTTGAACAAAGAGGATGATAAGGAATAAGCATATTATAAAAGTAAAAGGACCATGTTAACCTTTATTTTCTTCTTCCATCTCTGTCTCACTTGAAAGACAACTGCACCACTACCAGTGCACCTAAAACACCAAATTGCAACCCAAGATGACCACTGCAGATGACTCACGTCAGCCTGGTGTTTCAAAGGACAAGGATCATGTTGGTGGTGGCAGGTTGCACCAAGACATCACAGCTACAGGTAGTTTAGAGGAGCTCCAAGGCGGATGAATTTCAAGACCTCATTATGGTGGAAACCCAGAAAATCAAATATGGATTCCGTTTCTTTTGCTTTTTCCAAAATCTCATGAATTCTTAGACAGAAATTTCTACTGGATCAAGGGTAAAGTTTAGAGAGAGAAAGGGGATATTTGATACAAATAAGTGCAGTATATTGTATTTCTAGAAGATTATCAATAGATTTATGCCAAAAATTTAATAAAAACTGAACAAATTGGGCTAGATTCGATCAGACAGATTGGAGAGAGAGAGAGACAGAGAAGAAAGCTTAGAGAGAGAGAGAGAAACAGATCGGGGACAAGGGGAGAAGAAGAAAGCAACAGTGGAGGTGGGTGACTATGATGGGTGGTTGATGGTGGTGGTGTGGTGGTGGTGGTGGTGGGGGGCAGTTGTGGTGACGGGGGATGGTTGTGGTGGCAATGGTTGTGGATAGTGAGAGTAGATTTTCTCATAATGGCAATTCTTAACTTAAAGTACAGAATCCCAGATTCCATAGGAATCGCAATTCAATAAAGTGAACATGGTAATGGGGAGAGTAAGAAATATCCATTCCCCCTTTGTGAACACACTATCAATGCAGATTCCTAGACACTTGGTGAAGCCCAAGAATAGCACTTATTTCCATCTACAACTATGAGACTCACTTTGAGTTCACCTAGGTGATATGAGGTGGTTCTTGAATTAGGTATTTTATTATAAGAATCTAAATTTCACTGTTTTTGTAGGAAGTAGATGTCATGTATATTATGCAATAAGTTGGATCCTTGTTACATTTTATATGATTCTGTGCCACCCATGATCTGCAAAGATAAAGAAGATCCAATTGATAGAAGAAAGCAGCATATGGTCTGTTCAGAGATGAATGATCTTCTAAGATGTAAGGTAAATTAGTACATTCCCCCATGGTGGGAATCCACACCATTCCCATGAAGATGATAAGAAAGGGGAAAAATTATATGTCATGCTTTTGCATTACAATGCAAAAAAGAGAGAGACACAGAAAGCCTCTTCTAAATGCTCAAAAAGATAAAAGGAAGGAGGTGAGGCATGCATGGTCTTCTGGCCCCAGTGAGATTAATTACAACTGAAATCCTACTAATATAGAAAGTTTATGACAGACATTACACTAAGTACAAGAGAAGAAGAATGTAGTATTGCTAGTGGTGGAGAACAGACAGCCACGTGTATGAGCTGTTGCAAAATAGAAAATACTTAAAGATAGTATATTTCATTAAGTGGAAGAGGAAGGAAATAGCGCACTACATCTTGCAGCAAAGGTGGGAACTATAAGCCTTGGTTGATTCCTAGTGCTGCTTTGCAGATGCAATGATGGATTAAGTGGTTTCAGGTAATTTACTCATACGACTCTGGACATGTTTGGAGATCGTGTCTTTCAAATTCACCTTTTTGATTAACTGGCTTTGATGAAATTGTGCGGCATAGTATCAATATTTCATCAAATAATCTGTTGAATTCAATACGTCAACAATTATTTTGCTGAGGGATAGCTTAAAAACAAGACCATCCACCTTAATTATCCTAAATATCATATGTTGACCTTTCTAACAGTCAAACATTTTGTTAAACCATCCATAACTATATGATTAGGCAGCTGACTAAAAGTTGAGCAAATGTTATCAGGGAACTCATAAAATTATACTTAAACAAAATAAAAAAAAAAACTCATAAAATTATTGATATTAATCCCTTTTTTTTATGTTTCTTGCTAATTAGTTCAAACCAAATATATATTTATTTATGATTGACTGTAATAAGGTGGAAATATGACCAAGCGTGCATTTTAGTTACAATGCAACTTTTGGGTGCTGGATTTGTCTTTGACTAATTTTAGGTGTATCTGATATGCAGTTTCCATTCCTGCTCATTATCATTGTACCATAAATTATGTTAATGTGACTATAGTATAGGCACCAAGTTTGCTAATTGCTATGATTCTACCAGGTTACTACCCTCTAGGAGAGATGCCAATTGGAATTCTAGGGTGTTCACTCCAATCATTAAGGATCATAACACACTGACTAAACTTTTGTACTTTACACTGAGACTAGTTTGTTCACTGGGAAAGCTTTATTTGAGGACTCACAAGTGTAGTTCAATGTTTACATGGATGCATGCTGCAAACAAAACCTGGAACTGGATGGTTATCTTTGTAAAATTTCTGCTTAAGAAGCAACGTGAGATAATTGTATCACTAGATAGAGTCATGTTAAATTTTGATAAATGCAGAGCCTTGTTGATTATGGTTTTTTTTTTTTTTTTTTTTTTGGTTGTTGGGGGCCAAAAGATTATGGTTGTATTTTATTGATGATGATATTGTACCCTTTTTTGGGTATTTCTATAAATTTGAAGTATAAATATATACTTAATGGCTTTTGACTTTGTTCTACAATATTTTAGTAGCTACATTTTCTTTTCACTTATTCTAAAATTCACTTAAACGTAAATTCTAATGGATGTTTAGCAAAATAGTATTAAATAATTGGGCGGGCTGTGGGTTTCTTAGTAGCTTAGCAGCTGGGTTTGGGTCATAAGGTAAAAAATCCTATAGGGTTTGGGACAACTTTTGGGACACCCTATGGGATATTGGAACAACTTTTAGTTTTATAAAATCCATCCCAAACTCATCCCAATTGCATTTCTGTTATCATGCCTCGAAATACTCTTGGAGGGAAGCCATACAGATGGCAACTACCTAACAGATAGGATAAATGACCCCTTGAAACATTGTCTAAATTCCAAAGGATCAGGACCTGGTTACTTTCTCCTTAGAGGCTACCATTCATATAAGGGTATCCAAAAATTAAGCATATGTGCTCTTAAAATATTGCTCAAGTGCCCATTAGAAGATAAAGATTAAGCAAACATATCCATGTGAAAACAAAAATTTGGACTGAGCAATGGGACAAATTTAAAAATTGGAATTAGCAAGACTTCCTTCTTATATTGAAAACTAATTAAACAATCTCTTCTCTTATGGAATTTTCTTAAAACTATAATTACTTCTATGGCACTAACTTGAAACTTTAAATAAACTAGAATAAAAGATTCCCATCTTGTTTAGTTTAGACATGAGAAATAAGTACATGGGATTTCATAAAGCCACATGCAAGTGTAATGACCAAAGTAAAATGCATATGCGGTTAAAATGCAAATATCGTTGTTTTCACAGTAGCAATATTCACATTATTGATGTTTTTATTTCATACTACACCATGATTTAACAGTATGAAAGATATGGACACACTTGACAATAATGTTGCACTTCTTTGTTCTTGACATGGAAATAATGGAGACCATTGACACTATATTGTGAAACCTACTCTATAAGGCCGTGGCTTGTGCATTATTGTTAAGGGTTTTTTTTCCCCCCTCATTAGGCTACCATGTAGATCACTTACTTGAACAGGATTCTTTAGAGGTTTTAATATACTTCATGGTCTTAAAGAGATAAACAGGAAGGAAAGCAAAAACAAGGAAACCATGTAAAAACTCACTCAGAGATTCCTTCGTACACTGATCCGAATGACCCACTTCCTAAAAGCCCACCCTTTTGCCAACCAGAAATGGTTCTCCGTAATCTTCCATTGGGAGAAACATTCGAAACCGTGGAACTTGAAGAATCATCATCGTTCGTGGTAGTTGTAAAGTAACCCTCCGATGTAATGACAGCCTCCTCATTCCTCACCCCCTCCTCCTCCTCTTCTTCCACCACTATTCTATCCACAGCCTTTCTCTCAATAACGACAACCTCATCCCCCTTATCCTCCTCCACCTCCTCCTCTTCTCCTGATGATGAAAAACCACTAAACCCGGCCATACTCCTACCAATTCCTTTCTCATCAACAGGGGCAAAATCTCTAAATATATCCCAAGTGGAAGATGTTTTATCGATCTCAGGTGCCCTCATCGAAGGTGGCGGCTTTAGCACCGGAGGCCTATCTCCTCTAATTCCACCAATACCGTCATTTCCAGACCCATTTGGCTCTCTTGCATTCTCAACTCTAACACTAACCCTAGCACCCCGATTGAGCCTATCCTCCCCATCTTCTCTAATCTCACAATCGCCGCAAGTCAACTCATTCTCAACTCGTTCTTCCTTTTGACTATTAAATCTGCTACCTCCCAACTCTGCACTAACCTTAACCCTAACATCACCACTGGACCCATACAACAGGGCTGACTCGTCTTGAGTTGACTCACTCAGAACTCGCTTCTCCTCCGAAGCAGCACCTGCTTCACTCTCTTCTTTCCACTTATACAACCTCGACGTCAGAAGCAAGTCCGATGAAGACCGGTTATTCCTTTCTGCCCACAACTCTTCAGGAATCCCTAAATCTTCAATCCCCGACAATCCTAGTCTCCGGCAAATCTGATCGATTTCGCCATCTTTCCCATCTATGCGGAAGCTCGTCCGATCGGGGAATTCAAACGATCGAACTTGCCGTGAATGGGATGGCGAGGAAAAGGAAGAAGAACCTTCTGTCGAAGAAGACGAGGCTTCGTAATCGAAGTGCTTGATCGCATTTCGCCGCTCGAGACGCGGCCTACGGGGGTTTCCTCTTGAACTCATTAAATTAAGGTGAGGTACGTGGTAGTGCATAGAGGATTCGATCCATGAACAAAAGGCTAGAGTTCGAAATAAACTGAAGTTACGGTTTTGGAACTGCAAAGGCAATAAGCTAAAAGTTGGAAAGAGCAAGGCAACGAGCAGTGGATAGGAAAAGCGAATAGAATCAATCAGGCATTGCCAAAAAAATAAAGAAGAATAGAATCAATTAGGGTTTTTAGGGTGCGAATTTAGTAGGGAAAGGGAAAATGAGGTTTGATAAAGGTTTGAAAAATTATGCTGTCGTCAAGGAAGAGACAGAAGTAAGGTTGATAACACAAAGAGAGTGAAGAAAAGAAGAAGGTAATGCAAATATCAACGTTAATCGTACTTCACAGGGAAAATGAGTTTTTAGGGTTTTTTGGACTGATTCCTTATACCACAGTAGCTTCGTATTTGATATTTCAACTTCTACCTCTCGACTCTTTCATGCGCCCTTTACGATGTACTGGTCAGAGAGACGATTACGATGGAGCTGAAGCAGCAACGTGTTGATTAGAGTTTCTCAAAGCCAGTGATGGTGTTGCACATCATGTAGGAGGCGCCCCTCCGTGGAGGTCTAAATCATGATGCAAATATACACTGTGGACGAGCATTCGAACTCGCCCATTTGGTCGTTAGTCTATGGGCACACGAGATAGAGCTTGGTGCATTTAGTATTGCTATGGCCAGAGTATAAAAAACGGTATCGTTCAACTCGTGAAGTGCTAACTCATACATTTTTTTCTGTTTCACTGTTGCTTGATTTAATTTATAAAATCCTCATTCGTCTCATCGATATTATGTCGCCGAACAAGATCGCAAAGAGAAACTTATTGTTTCTAATGGCGAAACATCAACATCTGATCTCTCGCCTCTCTTTTTTGATATCCATTTTGCGCTTTGCATTTGTTATGTTTCAGTTGACTAAGAATAGAAAACTAATTTTATTAGTGTGATTTCAGTAGGACCTTATAACCATAAATAACTTGATTGGTGTTGTTATCACGGAATTGCAAATTTTTTCAAAAAATTACATCAAGATTCAAGACTTCTTTTCTTTTCTTTCTGAAAGTTTGTTGTTCAATTTTTACTCATTAAGTTTTAAAACTTTTACCATCAAGTTTTTACTCCCTAAATGGTAGAGATAAGGAAAGTGTTTTTTATAAAATAAATTTATCACCATTTTGTGTTTGAATTTATACGGAAGTGCGGTACGGTTACTAAGTTTCAATATTCCTTCAGCTTTTCTTATCCAATGAGTAAAATTTCATTCTCACATTAAGTAATCTTGTCATAATTAATTTTTGGATTTGTTTTGATTTCCCCTTCACGGTAAACATATAGCTTTTTCATTATATATGATATTATGGAACCAATATAGCCATCATTATATAATTATTCTTTTAGTAGCTTTATTACAATTTTGAAAAACCTAATTCAAAATTTCCATCATTTCCTCTGGATATGCTTTTTAGAGTTGAAGAACTAAAAAAACAATAAATAGTGCATTAATATCCCTATAAAGCATTATTTTTTTCTATTTACATAGACATGTTGTCAAAGCATAATGGTTAAACTTCATGAATTACTTCGTACAATGATATATTTATACTAGTAAACGTACACTCTAGTTGCGCGCGTAAATAATAAATACAAAAAATATAATTAAATTTGGAATACAATGTATCTATTAAATTAAATTATATACATAATTGATGATGTAGAAAGAAAAAAAAAACATTAATGCACAAACAATATAGAAACTCGGTGGAATAAAAAAATATATAACCATTACCTAGCAAAAGATCTCAAAATAAAAAATCTTCTAACATTGAAAAAATATATATATATTTATATAGACACACATCCATACTCTGTATGCAAAATTTTATACAATGGTGTGATCAAAATACGATAGAAAAACAAAATTTTAGTAGAACCATTCTAGCTTTATTATTGGTATGATTATTTGATTTATAGTTTATTTGTATTAGATTAATAATATCTTATTCTTATTTGGAGGTATGGAAGTTACCGTGAGAAAAGAGTGGGTGAAAGTTCAGTGAGAAAACTGGGGGAATTTGTTATCCATTAGTTATTGGGGAGAGAGAAATTGGATGGTTTTGGAACATGGGCAAAGAGGGGAGATGGAGAATGAGATGCGGAGAGAGGATGTATATATATATATAAAAAAAAAAAAAAGCGTATTCAAATGGGCGAGATTGACCGTCAACATGCAGTTCCGTGCAGAAGGGACAGCAAATTAATATTAAATGTTATATTTAGTGGAATACGAACCTGCTATTTACGTGATACTTAACGTGCATAGGATGGAGCGGAGTCAACTACCAGTCTTCCCACGGTTAACTCATACGAACCATATTCATATGGATAAATATTAACACGAAAGCTGATTAATAATTTGAACGGGAAGAGAGAAAGAGAAATCATAATTTAAAAAAATTAATTTAGTATTGATTTTTGTGTGATATAGATTAAATTGTAAGTAAAAATGGTAATTTTAAAAAGTGGCGATTATATAAGCCCTAATTGATTTTAATAATATTGATAACACTTTCATTGCTCCCCCAGTTAAAATTTTCTATGTTTTCTATACTTTTTTATAAGCAACATCATGCAAAATATTTAATTTACTTTATTATTTAATTTGTAGCAAGTTTCTCGAGAAAGAGAATAATTTATAATTAACATTACCATCTTATTCTGTTTTAAGAAAAGAAAATTTTTATGCAAATTTATGTTGTCAAATTTGTGAGGACTTTTATGTTGATTTTTTTCAATATTTTTAACTAGTTCTCTTGCGTATAATTAACCACGAAATTGTTTCATAATTAAGATTTTACAGACTTAATATTCTTAAATTTGTACATATATCATGGGTGTAGCATTTGCAATTTAATTTATGATATGTTCCTTAATGAAGCAAATAATGTGTAATTAGCAAATATTGTCTTATGCTATTTAAGAAAGGCAAATATCTATACAAGTTTGTATTATCAATATTTTAAAGGGACTTTTATGTTGAAAATTTTTTCCATATTTTTAATTGTTGCTCTTACATGTAACTAAAGAATTAAGATGTCAAACTCGAGCTTTTCTTTTCTATCAACTACCGAATTATTTTTCAATTAATATATTTAATATTCTTACATCCTTAATGATCAATCGTATTTAGAATATTACCATCATATTATCTAACATAAAAGGAATCATTATTTAAGGATAGAGACATGTGTAAATTAATTTAGAAGTAATAGACACATATTCTACATTTATCTTCTTAGATTCAATTCCATATCTTTTGAAACAAAAAAAAAAAAAAACTCGTCATATCTCTTTTCAAAAAATAGAAAAAAAAAAAAATATATATATATATACATCTATATTATCAAAACAAATTAATCCTTAAAGAATCGCCACACTTTAAGTTACTTATTTAATCTCTATTTAATTTTATTTAACCAAAAATAATAATATTAATATAGTTTATTAAAATCATAAACAACTAATAAATTTATCGATTTACTATCTCTCATTAATCTTTTCTAATCTCAAAACCCACTTTTTTTCATTTTCTTCTCTATCTCTCCATACAATATGGTGCTTATCTCTATGATCTCTCTAATAGTTTTTCTCTTTTTTCGTTTTCTCTTCCAACTACTTTAGATATGTATATGCATTGCATAACTAAAATTCAGACTATGATCAAATATAATCATGATGATAATTGATGTTTACGCGCATGGATAATTTATACTCATATTCTTAATTTGCTAATAAATAAGAAATTAAAGGATTTAAGGTAAGTGTACATAGAGGAAAAAATAAATATATATTTATATTATTTAACAAAAATTATGATTTTTTATCGAATAGATAATAATAAATTATAAGTATATAAATTTAATATTATTTAATATATACGCGTATTGTGGATGCATAGCTAGGTTACCCATAGCCAATGATGATGTAGCGCATCATGTGGGACGACCTTTGTGATGCTTTCAATCGTGATAAGCTATTTTGCCCTACAATTGAGAATACAAACTTGCCAATTCAGTTGTCAATCCATGGTAGCTCGAGATAAAACTGGTGCATCTGGTATTGCATGGCTCGAGCACAGAAGACGGTACATCTCAATCTGTAAAGCACTAATTCAATTTTTGGGGGATTCATAGTTGCTTCGTTTGATTTATGAAGTCTTGATTTGTCTCATCGATTTTATGTTAGCAAACAAGATCTCCGTGTGAAATTTATTATTTTTGATAGTGTAATATCCAATATTTTTCCCTTTCTCTTTTTGATATGCCATGATTAATTTGGCCTTCCATTCATTGTGTTGCAATTTATTAAGAGGGGAACTTGATTTTCTTTTTTTTTTTTTTAAATGTGATTTATAAGGACCTTATGGCCGGAAATAACTTAATTGTTGTCGTTGTTAAGGGATCGCGAATTACTTTAAAGAATTACATCAAATTATTGATTCAAACCTTTTTGCTTGATTTTTAACATCATGGTGTTATGTTTTCTTTTGTTTTCGAAAGATTTTTGTTCAATTTGTTAGGTTTTATCACTTTTACATTTTTTTTCCTGGGAAAACTACATAAGAAGTTAATAGTTTGCGGGTAATATATCAACATTTTTAAATTTTCAAATAAAGGATTCATGTTTTAGCGTATGGTTAAAATAAAGGACTCCATTAAGAACAGTTTCGACAACGTTAAATCCTACTTATGTAGCACGTTAGATAGACAATTAGACATGATACGTTGTTTAAAAAGAAAGGCCATGCTGGAAATTGAAAAAAGAAAAGAAAAAAAAATTGAAGCCAATCAAATCCAAAAAGAAACGTACTAAGAGAGTCAAAAGTGTAAAAAAAAAAAATCAAAAGAAGTAAAAGAATGAGGGTAAAAAAAAACCTTAAATCTCTATTAATTCCCTATCCAAAATGTTCCCTAAAAACTTAACCTAAGAATTGAAAGGCAATCAAAAGGCAATAGAAACCCTACTCCAATTCCACCATATTTGGTAAGTTTGTCTTGTAAGTTTGCTTTTTATTTCTTGTTTATGCTTTTTGTTGTCTCAAGGTATTCGCTGGTAGTGGTTAGGCTTTGCATGTAGTAGGCCTGCAAAACAAAACACTATGAGGGAACGCAGATGTATTGTTCAGTATAATCACTCCAATGCTTAAGTTTGCAATGAATTCTTCAAGAATAGAAGGTACTTTAGAGTAATAGGCAAGCTTAATGCGCAGAGTGTCAAAAGCCTTACCACTAGGTAGTAAACTAATATTTATAGTGGAGTAGCACCAACAATTGGCGGACAGTTAGTGGGAGGAGATCTTCTCCCGCAAATATAGGAGAGTTGGGTCGTGATGTCCAACGTATCCCACTTATCCCAGACGTGGTAGTTAACTTGGTATCTTATTCTTATCTTGTGTATTTTAACCATTAAAGAGCTCCTCAGGCTTAATCAATCCAAGCTCAAAGCTTGAGCCTATGGTGGCGAGCCCTAAATGACAAGACGCATCAGATCTAGATAAGGCCGAAGGGCCTATGTTTAAAGAGCCCTATCAATACTTGCAACACCTCCCCCCTACCCCCCCTCCCTTCCTTTGCAATCTCATTATCGAAGCAAAGGCAAGGAGAAGGGATATATGGGCTGCTCAGGCGTGTGGCTAGTCTGACTCAAAGGGGCCCGACCTAGCAAGAGTGTAAGTCTAGGTTGGAGGCGAGCCAAGGCAGAAATGTCCCAAGCAATGGATACTTGGGTTGAAGATGTCCGAGGTGGGATAGATCAAAGTGACCAACAACTATACCAAAGCGAAGTGTTGAAGACTTGAGCAAGATGGAGCCTCAGTTAAGATGTTTGAGCAGGATACCTTTACATCTCATTAGGCAGGTGATTCAAGGCTACGAGCTGGTCTAGCCAAATGACATTCGTCATGAACTGAGTAGAAGCAATTGCACTGCACTTCAATCATGCCAACTAAGTGGAAGTTAGAAGGACTATAGGGAAACTTCTCGTGGAAGAAACTTTTTCAAATTCTAACCTAAGCATGCCCATTTTCTATGCATGTAATGTGATATAATAGGTATCTTGTCATAACAAACTAACTTGCAACTACAAACGTTTTGCCTTTTAAAGGTAACTGTCCAATCAAACCTCACTACACATATTTGTTCTGCAGCATTCCTAAGGATTTATGCTTATACAAACCCCGATAACCACCTGTACCGTTTCCTAATTTCTTAGCCTATAAATAGTACAATCACAACGAGATATCACTTTTCTATAATCTCTCTTATTCTACTATTATGAATTCCACTTTTGCATCAACCTTCCTTCAAAAGTTTTTCAAGCTTCTTTCTTCTTTACGCATTACAATCATGTCGAGTAATAGAGATGAGACTAGCTCAACCTCATCACTACATGTCTCTAACTCCAAATCTACAAAGAGTGTTTCCCCCACCAATAGGAGAGGACGAGGTCTCATTGTTGGCACAACTAGATGATTCCACTTGAATGGTAATGGAGGTGCTAAATAGGGCCCAGCTTATCAACGTCATCCCGAAGTATGTATATATATATGCCCTTTTACCCCCCTCTTAGAGATAAGTTTGATGTGCTTGAGACAAGCAAAGGGCTTAGCTATCGAGTGAGCAAGAGCAAACCTATTACCCCCAATTGGGTCTTGGGTAACTTTATTGTTGAAGCAATCCTTAGGTGGCAGATATGATTACTAAGCAAGGAGGAGCATGTAGCCTTACTATCAGGGAGGCGTTTTGTAATTTTCAAGAAGTATTTGGAGTTTGGCTAAAGCCTCCCCCCAAGCTACTTTGAGAAAGAGCTCTTCAACTTTCACCAGTGTAGTCCATCACAAGTCCCTCCCAATAGGTAGAGGGTATTGAAGGCTTTTCAGGCATTATGTGAGTATTTGGTAAGAAAAGTCACTCCTGAGCTCTTTAACCACTTCTATATGTGGAAGAGTGTAGGGAGATGGCTATACTTACAACCTTAACCCAGGAAGAAAATATTCTACTGCCTTGTAGATTTTGTAAATGGCTAGCAGGACGACTACGTAGTGGTCAAACTACCCAAAGAGGTAGATTTTTAGATGCAGTAGATCGAGTTAGTTTAAACTGAAGCCCAAAAAGAGCTCGACCCCAGTAACGCGAAAGCCACATAAAAGATTGAAGCCTTCATGGCCCTAAGGCATGGCCAAGATATTTATGCCACAAATATAGTGCGGAGATACTTCCAGTATCAGCTCTTCCCCAGTATGAAGAAGGATGTTGTCAAGAAGTGAGCTAGAGGTAGAGGTTCATTTTATTTGCAAAGGCCTTTGTCTATTGTGCTAGTGTTGAGGTGCTTCATCTAGTGCTTCCTCTGTAAAATGGGGGAACTTTCTTGGATGTATTGTTACACCCCGAAGTAGCAGAGTTATAACAACCCCGCCGTGTAAACCATTCTAAGATAGAAGTTGTCTTTACAACTGTTATCTTAGACCTGATCCATACAAGGCATCCACGATTAACCCGCTTTGAAGTAAATAGTTTGTAATTTAAATAAATCATTTACCTAAGAAAGTGAAGAAATATATATATATACACTATAATTCAATTATTACAATTAAAGTTTACAATATTTCTCCGTAATATATTTCTTAGTTATTACATTATTCAGAAATAAAAAATTCTAAAGTAAAAGCTTAAACCTTAAAAATATGTATTTATTCTTCAAATGTTTTTCCTCACTCCCTAGGATCCAGTAGTTGCTAGCTTCAGAGTAGTTGTTAGCTTCAGAGTAGTTGTTTGCTGCTTCTTAGCCAATACTTGCACGGCGTTTATAGGGATGTGAGCAACCATAACTCAGTAAGTTAGGATGAAGGACTTAAAACTATACCATAAACATAACAAGGTTATCAACCAACTTATTAGGTGCAATGCATATTTAAGCAAATGCCATCACACAACGTTGTCCAGCCTATCGTGAGATTAGAGAAATTACGCCCGCTCTAATTCGGGTTAAGGAGTTACCATTAATGCAATGGCTCATGACCAAACCCAGGCTTGTGCAATGGAGATCTCACTCCTCCCGCGACTACCTTCAAACCATTGACTTCACCCTCGCCACGACCTCCTCACCTGTCACTTAATTCAACTAAGGATGAAGAAGGGACCCTTTACAATCTTGCGCTATCCCTTTCGAAGAGATCGATATTTAGCTGGAGAATCCTAAGTTTCCCCTAATGGGTTGCCATGCAAGTCCGATTATGATTATAAGTCGTATATTTGATTAAGTCCAGTTTAGAGTGATCTTTCATTTCATACAAATCATACAATATATGCCAGAACAACAAACATAATCATAGCATCACTCATAATCAAGCATATGTACACAACCAACTATCTAACAAACACAACCAACTATCTAACAAGCACAACCAAGTATAATCTTAAGCCTCCAAAATACAGCAACGTATTAATCCTAATTTACCTCGACTCCTTGCTCACTCACTCGAGGTCTGACTCATTCAGGCCATTGCCGATCATCCCTATAACACAAACGTAGTTTCGGTTTTTTTTTTTTCATATAACTATTATAGGTTCATTTTATCCTGTAACGCTTATTGTTATGTTTTGTTTAGTGTTTAATATACCTAATTATCTAGGTCTTAAGTCTTTTACAATTATTCTAGGTTTGGGTTTAGGTTCGGGTTCGGTTTTCTTATCAATTTCTAAATTAGGTTCTAGTTCGATTTCTATGTATTGTTTTATACTCGAACCCTAGAAATTCGTTTCAACTCATAATGTGAAATTAATCACATTACTTCCCGATCTCCTAAATATCATTATTACCCCTAGTCAGTATTTTATTTCACCCGGTACACTTAAATCCTTATTAGTATACCGAATTTACTCTTAATGTGAGAAATTTTTACACTTTTCATATAATTACATAAATTCAAGTCTTCTATCAGTTTTATTATATATCCCTATTATTTATATAATATCAATTTTTATTCTAATATTTTCTATTTATTATATTTCCAATAATTATGTATTATGTACTATTACTTATTATGTATATAATACACATCTAATATTTTTATTACTCTAATTACTATCTCCCAACGTCAATTATCATTTCAAAATGTCTAAATTCATCCTAAATCAGATTTTACATCTAATTACCCTAATTTATAAAATTAACTTAAAATATACTATTTTTCCCTATTACTCATTTACTACATAATTAACCTAATAATTACATCTAATACCCTAAATGCTACAAGTATCATACTTCATCAGATTTCAACATCTTAAAATATGTAATTATTTAATAAATCAGTAATTAACCATTTAATTACTTAATTAATCATTTAATTAACCCTAAATTACCCATTTTATGCCTCATTTTAAGGCCTAAAAATTATCTAAAGTTTTCAAAAATTAAATTTTCGAAAACGGGCTTCATAGCACTGTTCTATATCATCTAAGTAGTCTACACAAAAATTTTGAGTTCAAAACTACACTCCTAAAGTTATTTATTTCTAAACCGAAACATACTTGGTTTTGCATGATTTCTTAAGAACCATATATCACGAGACATATTTTCATCAAAATAATATTTTTCCTAAAAACTACATATAAAATATTCCAAAATAACAAAATTCATAATTTTCTAAGAATATTTACTATTTTTACAAAATTACATAAAATCGGGTTGGAAATCGGACTTACAGGTCTTGGTGGCTCCGGCCACTGCCGGCCGCCGTGGCCTTGTCAGCCGATCCAGGCGCTGCCACCACCGTATGGTGGTGGTGGTCGTCTACTCCCAGCTACTCGTCTATACAATTTTCTTTTTTTTTTTTAACCCGAATTTTTTCTTCCAATTTCAATGCTCTTAATTTTTCTCTGATTTTTAACTGTCTAAATGAGCTCTATGATTTTTTTCCCTATTTATAGATCTTTGTGGTAATTAATGTCCATTAAATTGAACAAGACATTACCTAAATCCCCTAATTTTTAACTTTTGTGTTGCTCTAATTTAATTGGTTGATTTTTTTCTTATTTTCCCCAGTTGCCACGACCCAATTCTGGATCATTCCTTATTTTTTTTTTTTATTTATTTTTCCTTAATTAATTATGAATTTTCTTTAATTATTTAGTATGTTTTTAGCACATTACACATATTTTAAGTAATTACGCGTATTTCTACCTACATGTAAATTCATATATAGTACAAATAAATATTCCTAAATATTATTTAGGTCATTCTATGATTTTTAGTATACATATAATTTATCTCTAACAATTCGTTAATTATCAGAATACATTTTACACATTTTTGATAAATAACGAGTTTATATTTAAATTTTGGAATTTTTATAGTCTTTTATTTTATTACTTATTTTCTTAAATTCAAACTTGCGGGATCATTTTTACTAATATTTCTGGCTTTACTTATAATTTAGACTTGATCAAATCTTTCAACCGATTGAAACTTTAAATGACTGGTTGTGGGGCTTATACGTGTCAGTCGCAATAAAGTTTTGTGAACAATAGTAGTAATTTCTTTTATTCGTCTCGCTTTTTCTTTTTCTCATCGCTTTAATCTATTTTTGCAAGTAAAAACTTAGCCGAGAGGGTCCCCCATCCCTCTATGGACAAGCTAATGAGCCACCACCAAGCTAAAGCCAAAGCAGTCAAGCCAAAGGGTAAAACTATACAAGCGAAGCTAAGAGTTAGGGAGACCAGCAAGGCATGATAGATGGCTATTCCTTAAAGGATTGCCATCAATATCTAGGATGAGTCGCTAAATGCAGAGCCTATGGGAGTGGCTCTTCCTACGCCTGTCTTCATCCTTACCACCGAGCCTATTCTTATAGGGGATGAAGGTACCGACATAGAGTAGTCGGAGGTTTAGATCCTTACCCCTCCAAGGGTAAGAGAAGAGAAGATGGTAGAGGGGGTAGAGGTTACTACCCTACTTATAGCTACAATGCAAAAGAGGAAAGCTTCCAAAATGATTAGGGAGGCCAAGCTTGGAGCCAAGAATCAAAGACCCCTTGTGAGGGCACCTTTAAGTCGTACCTCTTGGGTTGAGTGGCCAATAGCTCATCCCTTCAAGTGCATAGACAAACTTAGGGATGAGTTTTTTTATATCCTCAATAAGTTCAAATACCTTAGGATTGAGCCGAACTCATTCAAGGAGGTCCCTTATGTATCTTAGAATGAAGAGCTACTTAACCAAGCTCCCAAGTTTAAGATGAAGATAGTCGGAGGAAGCTCTTGAAGCCTAAGTGGGAGATCCGAACCAATGATCTTACATTGTAGCACTAGACTCTTAGCCACCAAGCTTCGTTGGGGTCTTACACACCTAGTGACTGGGCCATGCTTGAAGGGCTAGTCATGGTAGGCGAAAATGACCCCATAGAGATGGCAAGCCATTTGAGCATGCTCATGTAGTAACTAAGCCTTTACTTCTTTATCTTAATGTACTTCATCATTTTCAATGAACTAACCATGGCTCACGTTTCTTTGTAGTACAATGGCCAAGTGCTACTTTAACTAAGTAAATATGATACCACCCAAAAAGAGGTAAAGGGCTTTAGTAGGCATTATGCCGAATACCTACGAGAGGCTAAGTCGTACCTGCGAGAGGTCGAGTCCTCTACTAATAAATACTTAGAAAAATTCTCTAAAGCTAACCGGCTCTTGCGTTGCTTTTATATGTAGGTGACAAGGCTTCAAGTATGGCTAAAGGATGTGGAGAGAGAAAGAGATAGAGCCGAAAAGGCAATGAAGAAGGCTGATGACCAAAACTTTTGGTTAAAGGACAAATAAAGGACTAAGGTTCGCCTCTCTCAATGGTTAGATGAGGAGAGGAAGGCTAAGGCTCAACTCGAGAAAGATAATGCCGACCTAAAAGCGTCGATTGCTAAGTTACAAACTGAGCTACCAATGAACATCCGAGTGCAAAAGAATCAAAGCGACTTTGCTGGAGCTGGTCAGTTTGAAGATTAGGTTAGAGTGGCAAGTCTAAAAGCGGCAGGGAAGGGTTTTAAAGATGGAGGAGATAATCTCCAAGATGGAGAGTGGAGAGGTCCTCAATGATGCCACCGCGAAGAAGGTTGTGGCTAATTATTGGACGATAGATGAGTGGTTGGAAAAGTTAAAAGACTTGTCCATCGATTGCACCCGCTATACAAGGAAGGAGGTGCTCTCCCACTATCTAGACCTTAACTTGAGTTTCCTTAACTTTTTGGATTTTCCAACCTTCAATGTGAAGAGGGAAACCCAAGTACGCAAGAGGGAGGCCCCTTAAGCGGCCTGCGATGTCTCAGGTACTCCCTTTACTGTTAAGGCCGAGCAAAGTGCTTCCACATCCACTTCTGCCCCAACAGCCCGCTAGGAGGTCACCTTAGAAGGTGCCACTCATAGGGATCAGGATCAAGGCGATCCTTCTGCTGACCCTCATCAGCAACTTGTCACCTCTGCTCCAGCATAAGGCTAGCCTCCTCAAGAGGCACCATCGGATCAGTGCTCCAAGCAAATCGAAGCTTTAAACTTTTCTGAGTTACAAGAGTTAGCTGATCCAAGGCAATAGTGTGTGTGTGTGTTTTTTTTTTTTCATATATGTATTTCAGGCCAGGATACTGGCCTTAACTATATAATTTTACAATCAATGAATGAGATTTTCTACTTGCCTCCTCTTGTACACTCGATTTTTCTTGTTTTGCCTTGAATATATTCTTATAGGAATTCCTCCATATAAGAGGAGTTTCCCTTTACCAAGGTTATCCAGGGGGGTCAGGTTGGTAACGTTCCAACCTGCCCTATAGTAGGGGTTACCCTGTACAAGGGGTATTTCCCCTTGCCCAAGTTACTAGAGGGGATTAGGTTAGTGGAGTTCCCACCTACTTGATAGTAGGGGTTACTCTATACAAGAGGTATTTCCCCTTGCCAAGGTTACTCGAGGGGGTCAAGTTAATGGCGTTCCAACCTATCTTGTAGTAGGGGTTACTCTGTACAAGGAGTGTTTCCCCTTACCAAAGTTACCAAAAAAGGTCAAGTCGGTGGCATTTCAACCTACCCAATAATAGGGGTTACTCTTTGCAAGGGGTGTTTTCCCTTGCCAAGGATACTCAAGAAGGTCAGGTCAGTAGCGTTCTAACCCACTCAATGAACAGTCCGTTCGCCCTTTCAAGGGCTAAGATGGCAACAAAAAGAAGGAACAAGAAGGAGAGAGGTAGATAACTAATTATAAAGCAAATTGCCCATTTCATTATTCTAGAAAGATGTATACAACAATATGCTAATCAAATAAAGCTGAAGATTATCAGCATTCCATGAACGTAAGATGAGCTCACCATCTAGTCTTTCCAATCTATATACTCCATTGCTCAATCTTTCCCTGACTCTGATCGGGTCTTCCTAATTGGAGGCTAGCTTACCCTACCCTTCTTGCAAACCCATAACTTCTAACTTTTGGTACACTAAATCGTCAACCTTAAACTCCCAATGTCTAACCTTCTAATCGTAGTATCAGGCAGCTTAATGTTGGTATGTAGTTACTTGAGCCATAGAAAGGTCTCTGATTTCATCAATAGTATCGACACTGACTTGTAAGAGTAACTCATTAAGAGTGGTGTCAAAACTTCGAGTCTAGATATTAGGGAGCTCAAGTTCAATGGGAAAGATTGCTTCCGACCCAAATGCTAGGCGAAGGGGGTCTCGCCTGTAGAAGTGTGATAGGTGGTCCTATACCCTCATAGGATGTTAGATAGTTCGTTGGCCTAGGTGCCTTGAGATCGATCCATGCACTTCTTCAGGCTATCCAAGATAATCCGATTAGTTGCCTCAACCTGTCTGTTCAATTGGGGATGGGAAACCGAGGTGAAGTGCGGGGTGATGTGTGCTTGGCGCAAAACTCCTTGAACTTGGGGTTATCAAATTGTCACACATTGTCCATAATGAAAGCATAGGAGACCTCGAATTGAGAGAGAATGCTATTTCTAAGGAAAGATTCAACACTTCTCTCCATGATCATTGCCACCACTTCGGTTTCCACCCACTTCGTCAAGTAGTTGATGGCAACAATTATAAACTACCATCTTCTTGAAGCTTTCAAGAAGGGACTGAGAATATCTATACCCCATTATGCGAATGGCCATGAGTCGATCAGGGGTTGGAGGTTGGTGTTAAGTACATGATTGATTATGTGTACTTTTAGCATTACAAGCACTTTTGTGCTACGGCTTTCACATCCTACCTCATGGTAAGCCAATAATACCCAAGTATAGTGCCTAGTGGTAGAGGGCTAAGACTAAATACGATTGCTGCACACTTCGGTGTACAACTCTTTCATGACATGCAACCCTTTACCTTTTCGAATGCATCGGAGCAAAGGAAGGTTGATTCCCCTGCGATATAAGATGTCGTCGACTAACGTATAGTTGGTAGCATGATATTGGAGCTTCTTTACCTTTCTCCTATCATCTGGAAGCGTACCTTACTCTAAATAACTTCGAATAGTATCCATCAAGCTCGACTCTGGAGTAGTTGTGGTCAATTCTAAAACTTCAACCGAACCTAGAGTTATTCTCTTTTCTGGCAAGTATTCTATAAAGATTTTCCTATCCTTTACCTTAAGCTTCTATATCCTAAAAGAGGCGAGCTTAGATAGCCATTCTGCTGTTAAATTCTCGACTCGAGGGATCTTCGTGATGTTCCATGAAGTAAATTCAACTAGAAGGCTCTTTACCTTCTCAAGGTACCTAACCATAGTGTCATCCCTAGCTTCGCATTCACTTCGGAGCATAGAGTCCTAGAAGATCTGTAAATACTCGATGCCAATCTTCTTGGCCAACTTAAGACCAACGATAAGAGCCTCATACTCGAATTTGTTATTACTAAAATCGAACTTGAACTTCAAGGCATAATAAACTGTAACTTTGTGCGGATTAATTAGAATGAGACTCGTACCTCCACCCCCCGAGATAGATGATCCATTAACGTGGAGAGTGCACACCGGTTTGTCATTGCCTAATGGTGCTTCCTCTTCTCTTATATATTTTACCACGAAGTTAGCTAGCACTTATGCCCTATAGGTCGTTCGTGGCTAATACTAGATTCTATATGCGCTTAATTCCATCACATACTTCATCATCCATCCAGATACATCAAGCTTTTGTAACATGGTGCCTAATGGTTAATCTGTGAGTACAATTATCTAGTACAACTGGAAGTAGGGTCTTAGCCGTCGTACTGTGATAACGATAGCCAAGGTGAACTTTTCTACTCGGATGTCCCTGACCTCAAGCCTATAGAGTATATGGCTGACATAGTATATATGCCTGTGTTCTCTTCCCATTGCTCTAACCAACACAAAGGAGAGCACCCGGTCGCTCACACTAAGTACAAAAATAGGTCTTCCCCATAGACAGGCTTGGAGAGGACTAGTGGGTGCACGAGGAAGTCTTGAAGCTACTGAAAAGTGACAGTATACTCTAGGGTCCATTTAAAACTCTTTGGATTTTTCAAGATTTTAAAAAACTCAACACATCTATCTACACTCTTCGAGATGAACTTGCTTAATGCGACCACCATATTGGTGAGCTTCTGTACATCTCGAATTGAGGTTGGAGGCTTTATTCCTCTGATTGTAGTAATCTTCTTAGGGTTGGCCTCGATACCTCTTTGAGTTACCAAGAAACCAAGGAATTTACCAGATCCAACCCCGAAGATGCACTTCTGATGGTTCAACTTCATATCATACGTACACATCTAGTTAAAGGCTTCTTAGAGGTCCTTGACATGATTGTTTGGCTTCTGGCTCTTGACGATCATGTCATTGACGTACACCTCCATATTGCACCCGTTCTAAGGCTTAAGCAATTTCGTCACCGTCCATTGGTATATGGCCCCAACATTTTTTAGATCGAACGGCATCAGATGAGAATCAAGCTACGGGAACTCTGACCTACAGCTGAGCCCGAGGACTAAAGGGGCTGGTACTATGAATCCTTATGTTCTAACCAACCCCTATCGAAGTTAAGTATTTCCTTATCGAGTCACCTTTAATGCCGTGCCATATGATTACCCATTATTTTGTGGTATGTCGAGTTCATGATCACTCTTTATTACCGAGCCGACCAATCACTCGGCATCATCCTTATCGAGAAGCCAAGAGATAGAGGGCCCAGACTGATTAAGCCCTCCCTGCTCGAACAAGCCCATATGTCTGTACTTTTTGTTTGCATCTCCTAACAACCTTGCCAATTCAGTGTCGCAATGTATACGGTATCATATGTAAAATCTGTAGCCCCAATGATTATTTTCCTTGTATATTCATTTTTACCCTTTTATAATTGTGTAAATTGCTTCTTTAGGAAATGCCCTTATTGTCTTTTCTCTTTTGGGCAAGTTACCCTAACTTACGGATATAAATACCCTTATACTTGTAGTTGCAATAGATCATATTACCTTCAATACACTTGGGTACTTTCTTCCTTGCGTAAACACTATTGTTTTCTCTCAACATCACTCATATCCTTTTTCTTAAGCAAGGTTAGGTGGCAAGTAACGTTATCGAATTATGCCGTGAGTTCTCAGAAGTTCCATTGGTGCATCATATCCTTTGGAGCTATTCATGAGTTTTTGCTTATAGTTTTATTCATCATTTTTACCCACTTTCGTACCTTTCCTCATTTAACTTTTTGAGCTTTCTGTAAGGTCGGACCCATTCAACAACCAACCTTGTCTGTTCATAGTTACGGTTCGTAACATCTTGGTATCAAAGCGGAGGTTTTATGTGAACTATAGTTAGTTTTTGAAGTTCCGTTGTACCCTGCTTTGCGTGTGTGAAACAAAGTCAGTTATTGTGTTCATTTAAATATTGTGTTACTAGCTGTTCACTTTCTAAAGTGTTTGTTTAAATTCTGAATCTGTGAGGAAAAATGACAAACCCAAATATGAATGTCGGTATTGGTGATAATAGTGGAGTTGTCTACTATAGGCATTAATCTTAGGGAACTCCTAAGAGTACTGACGAAAGGTTCGATAAGGTAGCCAACCTCCTAATAGATCTGACTCAAGCTGTTCATGCACTGTCTTACTAACCTACTAAGGCCGTGCAAAACACTCTACAAGCTGTTTAACCTGTTAGAGGTTAGAACCTAGCTCAACCAATATGAGGTAGAAGAGTTGGTGGACGAGTAAGGTAAAGGATAGACTTAAGAGAGCTTAATGAGGAAGAGGAAGAGTATTTTGAAGAGGAGCATGTACGAGTCCTTAGAGCATCCAACCATGTAAAGCTTCAAATTCCAAGTTGCAATAGATTTGGGAATGCTGACTAGTATCTAGATTGGGAAGAGAAGGTGAAGCGTGTGTTTGATTACTATTAATATGAGGATTATGAGAAAGTGAGGATTGCTGCTGTTGAATTCTCCATTCGCCTTTTCGAGCTTTCTACAAGCTCCAACCCATTCAGCGACCGACCTTATCTGTTCTTGCTCACGGTTCGCAACATCATCAAGATGTAGCAATACATGTCATAATCAATAACGAAAGAGGTATGGACTTCGTCCTTCGAGTTCATTTTAAACTGGTTGTAGCCTGAGAAGGTATCTATAAAGCTTAACAAGGCATGTCCAAAAGTGGAATTAACAAGTTGATCGATCCTTAGGAGAGGGAAATAGTCTTTGGGATTGGCTTTATTGAGGCTAGTGTAATCGACGCACATTTGCCACTTCCCGTTCTTCTTCTTGACTAGCACTACATTTACTAACCAGGTCAGGTACTTTTCTTCCCTCACGAAGCTAACCTTAAGCAGCTTCTATACTTCTTCCTCAATTGTGGCTTACCTCTCTAAAGCAAAATGCCTCTTTTTTTGCTTGATTGGCTGTGCTATAGTATTGATATTGAGGCTATCGATTGCCAGGTTGGGCGAGATTCTAGGCATGTCTAATGCCAACCAAGCAAACCTATCCGAATTTACCCACAGGAGAGAGATGATTTTGTTCTTCTTTGGGTAGGGTCTCAATCCCAACTCTCGTAGTCTGCTCGAGTAAGGGTCTAATATGGACTTCTTCTATTTTTTCCCCCCGGTTACCCCTCTCAACTAGCTTCTCTTACACACTAGTCTCTAAAGTAAAGATGCCATCTCCTCTTGTGGCCCTAACATATAACTTCACGAAAGCCTTTGATCATACCTACATACTCCCACCTCAGTCGGGGTAAAAAATTTGGCCTTCAAATGAAGGGAAGATGTGATTACCCTAAACGCATTCAGGCTTAGTCTTCCCAAGAGCACATTATAGGGGGAAGGGTAGTAAATCATGACAAATTCTATGGGTTATCGCGTCACATAGTCATCATCGCTAAGTTCCATGTCTAATGTGATGATCCCCTTAACTTGAACTGTACTTCCATTAAAGCTGATTAGATTATGGTAGTACGGCTTCATTTTCATTGGCAGCTTCTTCCTCATCCTCTCGTAAGTATAGAGGAATGTTGGTGGAACATCTAGTGTCTACCATAATCTTTAAGGCCTCAAAATTTAAGATCCCCACCCCCATTACCAGGGCATCTTAATGGGGAGTATCAACCTCTTCAAGGTCTTCATCAGAAAAGGAGATGGATGTATCCAACTTTTATCTCTTCTCCCTTATTGGCAATACCTTTGACGAGGTGTTAATCGAGCTCCTAGTACTCGACCGACTCCCAAGGTATGGCCTCCCCATATTTACGTTAATGACATTGTTGGGGGCATGGTCATTGTTGCAGTCATTGTTCTGCTCAATGTGAGCATTCTCGATCCGTCGGCTCCAAGTGCCTTATCTCTATTATCATCGAAAAGGTTGTCATTCCTTGGATGGGCCACATATTCATTAAAGTAGCCTCACTGAATGGCATACTCAATGGCGTTCTTCAACTGAAAGCTCTCATCGGTGGTGTGGTCGTAGTCGCCATGAAACTAGCAATTTTTATTTGAGTTCTAACAACTAAGGTTTCCCCACATTTAATGCGGCTTCTAAAGCAAATTTGGTGCTTCACTTCGGAATAAACTTGAGCAATAGGTCTATTCAAGGGGTATATTCTATGTAAATGGGAGGGGGGAGCAAATCTCATGCTGTCCGACGCTTCTTCTTTTTTGAGTTTTCTCCATCGGGTCTACTCAGCGCCTTTCTATCAAAGTGATCCTTCACAGATAATCTGTCCTTATCCTGCTTCCTACCCGACCTTTCTCAGTCGACATCGTACTTAGCACGAATATTGTCTTCCTAGTTGATGTACTTTTGAGCTTTATTCTAGAAGTCAACCAAGGTCTAAGGTTTGCTTTTCACAAGCAATTAGAAAAAGTCTTCTACAGGTCTGATGCTAAGCTGGGCAGCATGAACAATAACTCCCTCATCCAGCTAAAGGATCTCAACCATGGCATTATTGAATTGGGCCAAGTAATCGCGTAGGGATTTGCCTTTACCCTAAAGTGGAGGCTAAATCTCTATACCAACTCGTCAAAGGAGCTGATAGAATTGTGGAGGAGGTAGTTGAACTACGTCCAAGATGCTTTCCTCAAGGTACTCGAGAAAGCCTTGCACATTATAGCATCCTCATGACCATAAAGGTTCATGAGGGTACAGAAGTGGAGGAGGTGATCATCAAGGTTACCTATGCCATCATACTGGTTTAGGGACAGAAGTTTGCTATTGGTAGGCAACACTTCATCTTAGACGCCCCTAATGAAGGAGGTCTTATTACTAACGACTAACCCAGTGTCACCAGTGGCCTTGCTCTCTTACTGCTCAGAGAGCCTTCTCACCATTGCATAAAGCTTGTTAAAGTCGGCATTGTTTGTTAGGTGAGCTTAGTGTATTGCCGACTGAACCAGTACTCCTTGTAAATCGGCTACTTACTTGTTACAAGCCAGATTTTAGCCACGAGTAGCCACTGACCTTACTGATTACTGCTGTAATAGGGGATCGGGTTGTTGATCCCCGCCATTCTGCTACCGTTGCCGGTGGCTATTCTACCCAATATGGGCATCCGAAGCTTCGGA
>JAMXBB010000012.1:71638391-71727690 GCA_024138015.1 Lumnitzera littorea | reverse complement strand
ATTATAAAATATTAATTTTAGCTTTTTCTTAATATATTTATGATTTAATAATTATTTAAATCATAAATATATTAAGAAAAAGCTAAAATTAATATTTTATAATTTTTAAACTAAAATAATAAATTTTGTAATATTTTTTATATCACAATTCAAACTGTGAGTCATAACGTTCAAAACGGACTTCGTTACGAGAAAATATGCTTGAAAATGATCAAAATGGACTATAAGTTCATAACGATTTGAGCTAAAAAGAAAAGGTTACACGCGATTCGATAAAAAGCTCGAATCGATAATTTCATGTAACTAGGTGAAGTAAACTTTTCAAATTATAATACTAGTTTAGCTTTAAATTCCTAAATTTACAAATTTTTATTATTCTCAGGTGATTTTGATATAGACCTTGAGCTTCCACTAAATTACTATGACCTCCAAGTCGGCTATGACTAAGTGAGTTTTTCCTAATGATTCCATACTTGTTTGAGTTTGTAGTTAGTAAATATAAGTTATGATCGATAAATGAATGTGTATGGGGTTAGGTTATGTTTGTGTATGATAATTGTTGTTAATGGTGAATTTACTTTAAATTACAATAATGTATTGATGTTGCATAATAGATTCACTAAGAATTGATTATTTGTAACTTGGAATGATCACTGAATAAATAAGACCTAATTTTATTCGACTAGAAAAGTTAACTTGGATTACGCATAATTATACACCGCATAACTAATTCCGGCAGTCACATTACATAGAGATAGCGAGAGGCCATACGTGGGTTGATTATTGATTGTTATAGATTTCGTATGGTGCACACGTGTGATATGACCTTACTCTAGCCCACGGGATGACTAGGCGTTAGAGGCGTCAACCGCCTGACTAAGGATCGAGTCTAGAGGCTTTCGTTTAAGGGTTAGTGAGGGCTGCGTGAATCTACTTACAATCATATGCAGAACTCATTTTGATAAAACTGATAATGGATATACCATTACATTTTGAATATGAAATGCGGAGTTTTGTTATGAGATAGGTTCTAATATGATACCCGGATTTGACTGTGCCGATGTATCTCTAATCCTGACTTTGGAGGACATTAAATTTGAGTTTCATGTAGTACCTTATCACTTGCATGTATTTGTTTGGTATACTGATTGTTATGCATTCATTTGGTTGAACTTAATTATTGTATAACTTGATTGCGGTATGGTTGAAGAAAATTATCTCACTAAGCTAGTTAGCTTATACCCTTATAATCTTCTTTCGTAGGCTGATCTATTTGTGTAGTCGGATTGTTGCATACTTGAGGTTAGTGTTCTACACGGGGTCAATGTGAGAACTGGATGTGATCAGAGAGAATTTCTGATAGTTTATAAAGTTGAATGTGTAATTAGTATACCGGTTTAACTTAAGACATGTTTCAGATTTCTTATTTGTAAACTTTTATATAAATAGATCATGTGTTATATTTTTATAATCTATTATTTATCATGAAATAATATTGCTTATACTTGTGCACTTTTGGTAGTCAGTTGTAGCTGCAGCTGTAGCTATAGTTGTAGCTGTAGCCTTGTGTATCGTGTAAAATGGTCGTCGATTGTAAGGAAATTCAATCTGCAATTTTTTGTATGGTATACGGCGACTGCTACGATTAGCTCCCTCGGGTCATGACAGATCTGTGATTAGATCTGTAGTTCAATATTAGGGTTTGATTTTCTTTGAAACCCTAATTAAGAGAAGCTTCGAAAGAGAGTAAAGGAGATAACATACAAGAGAGATAAAGAGAGATTCATACTTTTTTGGTTTCTGTCAAGTAATATCCTTAGGAGGATATTTTACACACGATAGAGTTAGCAAGATAGTTAATGGACTTAGATCAGCATATAAGCCTATTAGAATTATACCGAAGGGTATTAATGTTTGGGGATGAATTTAAATAGAAGATCAACGTTTTATGAAGTTTAAAAGATCACCGTTATAACATCATTAGTATTAGTCGATGTATTTGTTATTTACCACATAGTGCTTATGTGGTGCATACATAGCAAATAGATGAAGCTAATTTTTTATTTTTAATTGATTATATTATATTTAATTTCTACATTAATTAGTTAATTATTTTTCTAATTTCATTTAGTTTTTACAATTTTTCTTCACATTTCCTTTTTTTTTTTTAATTATTTTTACAAAATTTCTCTATTTTTTAATTTTTCCTATTTATTTATTATTAATACTTACATATCAACACTACATATCTATCATGCATATGCCATATAAGTGCCACGTGGTAGGTAATTGATAAATTAGCTAATATTAATATTATTATAACAATAATTTTTTTATTTTCACCATTTGTTGAAATGTTGTTTTCTTATTTAATTTTAATGAATTGTTAATTTACCGTTTAAACTTACCTCTAAATGTTAATAACTTTTGATATAAATCTCCGATTTAAACTTATTCCAAACATCTCTCTAATATAATTTTTAATCCATAACTCTAGACTTGTATAACTAATATTTTCTTTGCATATTACTCTACTTCATGATTAGCTAATACATCGTTGGAAACTTTGATATGAAGTCGTCGTAAATATTCATTAGATATAATTTTATCCGTTTTCTTTCATCCATTAAATCCCATTTTGATCTAGAAAAGGGAAATTTATGGGGAAAAGAATATAGAAAAGGAAAGATAAAAAGAAAAAAAAATCAACAAAGCAGACAAAATTGGAAAGGAAATTAGCAGTTCCTAAGAAAATCCAAAAATATGGACTAAAAACAAACAAAATTTCCAAAAACTTTTTCAGCCCACGGAATTCCCGCTTCTCGCGCCAGTCTCGGCCTCCCCCACTCTCTTCCTCCACCCCCCTTCTCTCTCTCTCTCTCATTTTTACTTAGTTTCCAAAAAAGAAAAAGATAAATAAAACAGGAAAAAAACTATCTCTCTAGATTTTCCTTTTCTTTTTTTTTTTCCCCTCTTGCACCTCGTAACGAGTACAACACACCGCTGTCATCGGATCTGTGAGATTTCTTTTCTTTCTTCTCAATTTCGGAAATGAAAACACATATATGACAGCTTACTCTGCTTTTGCATGAAACTCAAAGGTCCTGTCCTTTTCCACATTTTCTTGTTCTTTCTTGTTTCTGTCATGTAAAACTCATGATTCATTTTTGCATTTTGGATTGATTGATTGCTGAGGAAGTCCCCTTTTGGATTGGTCGTAGTGAAAATGAGTCATGTCTTTTGTCTCTAAGAAACGGAAAATGATAAATGAAAAAAAAAAAATATGAAGAATGACTTGGTCAAATTTCTGAGTTTGGTTGGGTTTGCACTGTACATGCTTTGTTTTGGTGAAAATTTGATTTTTCTTTTTTAATATAGTGTAGCTTGTGTATTTAGCCTAACCCCACATGTATGTGTTGGTGAAAGAACCGGTCTTTTCATGAGGATAACGATGGTTGAGATTATCTTTAAGGATGCTATGCAATGCAATAGCCAGCTCATATAGTGATTTTCAGTATCAACTTTCCCAGATTTTTCTTTGTTGCTTTTATAAAATATGTTTGCCTCAGAATTATTTTTGGTCCAATGTTTTATAGTATTCGGAGATGTGTCTCAAGTGATTCTTTGCTCGTTGTTTATCTTTTCCTATGAATGTTTTGTTGAACAGGTTTGTTTAGCTGGAATGAATAATATCACAAAGGGGCAAACCACCTCTTGGTTTGTTATATATTGTAAGGATTTGCTCCATAGATCGATTATCCATGGCTTGGAGTTAATTAACCTGTTTAAGCTGCCTCCTTGTTCAATACCTGCTTTCATTATTGTAATAATTTCCATTACTCAATTTCTAGAAGCATTTTAGCAAGTTTGACTAGCAAGCAACATGCTGTACAGAATATGCTTAATCAACTAAAATTTCTATTTCGACCAGGTATATAAAAAAAAGTGAATTTGACGAGCTGCTTTTTGAATGAGTCACGATCTTAGATTTGAATTCTGTTGGTGTAATGGAAACCAAAGATTCTACGAAGAAAGATACAAATACTGTGAATGCTGATGAGTCCAATGAAGATGCAATTGAGGTTCACGATCACCCGCTTGACGACTCAAAGGTTGAAACTCCAAAAGATGACCAGGATAATCTGTCTGAAAAGGTAAAGGCTGCAGTTCAGAAAGATGATGGGAATAATCTGTCTGAAGAGGTAAAAGTTGTGGTTCAGAATGATGAGCAGGGTAATCTATCTGAAGAGGTAGAGACTGAGGTTCAGAAAGATGACCAGGATAATCTGTCTGAAGAGGTAGTAAAGGCTCTGGTTCAGAATGATGAGCGGGATAATCCATCTGAAGAGGTAAAGACTGACGTTCAGAATGATGGTCTTGATAATCCATCCAGAGAGGCAACGGCTGAGTTTCAAGAGGATGACAACTATAATCTGTCTGAAGAAGTAAAGGCTGAGGTTCAGAAAGATAAGCAGGAAAGCCCATCTGAAAAGGTAGATGATGAAGATAATGATAAAACTAGTGTGACTATAGAGAATGACAAGGAAGAGGAAGTTCTAAGTGACAAAATGAAAGTGCGAGTGGATCTAGTGGCTAATCATGAGGAGGACAATGTCAAACTTGCTACTCAACAGGATGACCCAGATGAAGAAATGCGAGGAGATAAAGGTTTGGCACCCAGAGACTGTGAAGAAACAAATGCAAACACAGAGGAAACTCCTGGTCCTGGTGAGGGTAAGGAACTGGAGCCTGTTTTTGATGGAACAGAGGTCCCCGACATGGGAGCTCAGAGTAGCCCGTCTACCCGTAATTTGGATCTTGACCCAGAAACGCAAGGAAATATATGGCCCGACAAAGCAGTTGCTATTAAGAACTTTGTGATGGACAAAAGTGCTTGCGCAGTCTCAAGTGTTATGCGGCGTCTTTCACTAAGAAAAGGTGAAGATGAAGTGGAATTGGCTAGTTATGAAGAAAAGATGGCTGTAGACTCTGCTAAAGAAGATGAAGCCCAAGAAAATACCCAGAAATCATGGAATCCCCTTGGTTATTTAAAGTTTTCACGTGATGCTGATTCAGAAAGTAAAGTGGAGCAAACTAATAATGTTGATGAAACACAACCGATTGTAATGAAAGGACGCATCATGCTTTATACAAGATTAGGATGTCCGTATTGTCGAGAGGCTAGGTTATTTCTGTTTAGGCAAAGGCTTAGGTATGTAGAGATAAATATTGATGTTTACCCAAGTAGAAAGCTAGAGCTTGAGCAAATCAGTGGGTCGTCTGCTGTTCCAAAGATATTCTTCAATGAGATCCTTATTGGTGGCTTGACTGAGATCAAGAATTTGGAGGAGACTGGCAAGCTTAAGGACAAGATAGACTATCTAATTTCTGAGGCACCCTCCCGTGAAGCTCCCCTTCCAGCTCTTTCAGGTGAAGATGATGTATCTGGTAGTGGGCCTATTGATGAGCTGGCAGTTATCGTTCGAAAAATGAAAGAATCCATTGTTGTCAAGGACAGGTTCTATAAAATGCGCTGGTTTAGTAACTGTTTCCTTGGATCTGAAGCCATTGATTTCATATCAGAGGATCAGTACCTTGAAAGAGAAGAGGTTAGTTGATCTCTTTTGTAATTTCAAGTGACTGAGCTTTTATGATGCTGCCTGTCTGCTTGTTGTGGAATGATCCTCCAGGAAGTCAAGGAGTACTGCTATAGATAACAGTAGTCTACTAGTGTGTACCTTTTCATTGTTATCACTATATTTCTTCTTGATCAATTTTTTTTGGCACAAAATGAACGCACCTGCCTTTTGCATCTCAAAAAATTAGAATTTAATTTTTGTGAAGTGACTTTCCCTACTGATAGGTGCTAACACTGATTTGAACTAATTCCGTTCAATAGTGTGGATGAACTAGGGTCTATCAAATGAAAGATAGAGGAAAAGTATAATACCTGAGTAGATCACTCAGCTGCAACCAACGCTTATGACTGGACAAAAAAAATCTCCTCCAACTTAACTATAGTTTCTATTTTTATAGTAGGACTTCCCTAAATGCCAGGTGGCATTAACATCTCCACACTGCAACAATCAATACTACAACACAGCTCCCATGAATAGCTCGCAGCACATATACACATACTGCCACTTTACACACAAACAACACACCACACAACAGCACTACTACATACACACCACACAACTCACACCAGTACACCACCACACACCACCATGCATACATCACACATGCAACACCACCCTTCACACGATACCACCACCAAAACACTACACAACCAACTCATACATTAAAACACTACAGCACAGTAGAATTAAATCTATTCAGTGAACAGTGTATCCCCACTTCTCCTACATGCTTATAGTATTGGGGGTCTTATTCTCAGAGCTGTATCACCTACTTGGTGAATTTTCATAGACTATATCAGGGTTAGAACCCTCCAGAGCACAAATCAGTCAGCTTTCCTCTTCTTTTGTTGTGGAGATTGGACAATGACATTTGATGTGGAGGAGGTGGGATAGGATGCAAGTCCATGAAGCTGTGCAGGTAGCTGAAAAATGTCATTATATAGATTTGACTTAGGCTCCATTTGTTTCAAGGAAAACTACATGTTAGAGCAAAATGTTTTCTCCTAAAAGATATTTTCCTGATAATGATATGTTTTTATGTGTTTGGATTTATTTATAGAATATGTTGAAAAAAATTTTTCGTTATTTAGCTCATGTAACTTATAATCTTACTTGAATTTATCATCATGTTATTATAAATATATTATTTCAAACATTTTATTTAAAAGAACAAGTATAAATGTAATCGATTTTTTTTATATGCATCACTACAACCTCTTTAGTTGGTTTTTATAATAATTTAACAAATTTATAATTTATTTACTTAGTAAATACTTTTTCATGTTTCAAATATAATTTATGGAATTAGTTGCAACAAGAATAAAACAAATATCATTTTCTTGAAGTTAGAATGTGTGTGAAGACTAGATGGGAAAATGACATTATTTCCCAAAAAGAGTAAGTCATTTTCCAAGAAAATGATAGAATTTTCTTGTCAATGGAAGAATGTTTTCCCTTGTTTTCTTCTTAAAGGGTCCTTTTTCACAAAACAAATGAGGGAAAACAGAGAAAATGTTTTCCAAAGAATATTTTTCTTGAAACAAATAGGGCCTTAATTCGTATATGATTTATTCTAGAAGGATATCCAAGTCTTGCCACTGAAGCTCTTTCCTAGCTGCAGAAATTGTATTTAATAGTCAGAATTCTTTCTTGATTTTCAAGGCAAAATCAACTAGATGCATCTTAGTATCTCCCCAAGAAATAGAGTCATTTTCGTCTAGACTGAAAATATTTAGCTGCATCTAATTCTCTCTTTGTCAGTTACCATACTAAATCAATGGTCATTTTCTTTCCTGACTTTTTCTTTGCTAGAATTTGCAGTAATTTTCTTCTTCTTCTTATGTCAGGCTGTTGAGTTTGGACGAAAGCTTGCCAATAAGCTCTTTTTTCAGCATGTCCTTGAGTAAGTTTTAATGTCTTTGCTTTACAGTTTTCTTTTATAATCTATTATAAATTTATCATATATTTTTTTCATTGCTGTAGTGAGAATGTATTTGAAGATGGCGGTCATTTGTATCGATTCCTAGACCAGGATCCTATTGTTACTTCTCAATGTCACAACATTCCTAGAGGGATCATTGATGCAAAGCCAAAACCTATTGTAGAAATAGCATCAAGACTGAGATTCCTATCATATGCAATGTTTGATGCTTATATATCTGTTGATGGGAAGCATGTAGATTACCGAAGTGTTCATGGGAGTGAGGAGTTTGCGCGGTGAGTCATCCCACACGTAAATAGATTGGTCCTTGCTTCTACATATTGAAGAATCTGTTGAAACGTGCATTAGCTATAACTGACAGAAATATCTTTTAGATACCTGAGGACTGTTGAGGAACTCCAAAGAGTAGAACTGCTAGACATGCCGAGGGAGGAAAAGCTTGCTTTTTTTATTAACCTCTATAATATGATGGCCATCCATGCAATTCTTGTGTGGGGCCATCCAGCTGGACCATTGGAACGGAGGAGAATGTTTGGTGACTTCAAGTATGTAGTTGGTGGTTGCACATATTCACTCTCAGCGATTCAGAATGGCATTTTAAGGGGTAATCAGCGACCACCATACAATCTTATGAAGCCATTTGGTGTGAAAGACAAACGTTCTGAGGTAATATTGGTTATTTTATTATTATGAAATATTTATCTTGGTTTTTCTTCTTCTACGTCTCTCCCTCATCCCTCTCTGTACATGACTTTAATTGCTGGAGAGAATAGAAGAGTTAATAAACAAATGCAGCCTACTAAACGTGTTCTATAGAAAGTCTAATGTAACTGTTACATACAACACACAAACACACACACGCGCGCACACACACACACACATATATATTCAGAAATACTTAAGAGAAATATTTTTGGGACAACCATCCATTGGTAGATGTGTGACACATGAATTTGTTTCTAGCTTGTCTGGAAGTAACTTTTATCCTCACGATTCATTTTCTTTTGGTTCAGGTTGCTCTTCCATATCCGGAACCACCAATTCACTTTGCACTTGTTTGTGGTGCTCGGTCTGGGCCTGCTCTTCGATGCTATTCGCCTGGAAATATTGACAAAGAATTGATGGAAGCTGCTCGTGATTTCATAAGAGGTGGAGGGCTTACTTTTGATGTGAAAGCCAAGGTTGCCTCTGTCAGTAATATCCTTAAGTGGTAAGTTCTAATAGATGCTTTGATTCTACGTACAGATTGATCTCAAATGCAATTTATGAACTCTTGGTTTGATTCTAGACTGGAAAAATGCTATAATAAAATCAATGGAAACAATCTACAAGCTCCTGGTGCCAAGTAAAAAATATGGGCACCATAAACTATCCTTTTTAATATCTTTTTATGGTCATTTGAATGTAGTTTTTCAGGGAGCTAATATTCTGCTGAAAAATGCTCAGGTTTAGTGTAGATTTTGGCAAGAACGAAGTTGAGGTGCTGAAGCATGCATCCAACTACTTGGAACCAGCAGACTCAGAGATGATACTTGAGTCACTTGCCAGTACTCAGTTAAAAGTGACATACCAGCCCTTCGATTGGGGATTGAATTGCTAGCATAGCATCAACACACATTTCCTGTAAACTACACTCTCTTACCCTTATCATAATGTTACAGATGAAAGGATATACATGCTTGTAATGGGTACTGACTTGTTCCCTTATAGATTTTACCCTTTATTTAAATTTTTTTTTTTTAATATTATTATTATCATTGTATTTTTAGGATGATGCTTTGGGGAACATGTTAAGGCAGGCTCTTCTCTGAGCTTTTGCACCTCTTGTGCACATAATTATTTTCCTTGACATTAATTTAACTTCATTTGCGTAGTGGTTGTCAGGATGGTGGGATTACGTTTACGTCGCTTATTTGCTTCACAAATCACAAGGATCATGGAGGGGCATTAAACGACCAATGCCCTTGGGTTGTAGTATCTGAACCTAGATTTTACATCTGTTCGAGCTTTCTGTTAACATAGAACTTGACGCTAAGGCTAATTGGCTCAAAACCATTAAATATAAATTTATGAATTTGCACTTGCCTGCTGCGTCTCGTCATGGCTGATCGTATCATCTCCAAGACGTCACCAACAACATGCAGCCCTTAGACAGGACTTGCCATGATACGGTACAACGGAAATTGGTCTAGAACCCAACTTTACCCTAAAAGTCAGAAACCATAACATTTACCAACACTAGATCCTTATAATTCCCGAGTTTGCTTGTCAAATGATAGCGTTTAAGGCAATTCACGAGAGCAATCTTGAGGAAATCGGGGCTTGCAGAACCAACCCACTAAGACTACCTGCAACAAATTCAGGATCTTACCGACATGGTCAAGACCCTAGCAGTGACCGTCGGCCGAGTAACCTAAGCCTAAACCATCAATGCCGTTCCTAAGGGTGTTCGAGTCATACATACATCAACATAACGGGCGAGTAGGTGTTAGGCCTCATGATGGTTATCATGTGAAGGAGTTGGATTACCCATTAGCTGAGTGAGGAGGTGATAATCATGAGAGGGATCATGGAGGCCGAGGGGCATTGCAGCCAAGAGGACTAGAGATTATAAAACTCAAGATGCCGTCACTCACAGTTGGTGGTTCAATTGATGCATATCTTGATTGGAAGGATGGTTGATAAACTATTTGAGTATCATGACTAGGATGGTATAACCAAAATTTGGTTGGAAACTCTTCAGTTTATCAAATATGCTTCCCTATGGTGGAGTAATCTATTAGCTAATAACAGGAGGAATAGAGGAGGGGAAGTCAAAATTTGGAGGAAAATGAAGGCCTTGTTTAGTTAGCGATTTACATTGAACTATTACCTCTAGGATACATACAAGAAGCTATAGATTCTCAAGTAGTGAGGGATGAGTCTCGACAAATATGTTTGAGAGTTTGAGATGCCGATGATACAATGTAACATGTAGGAGACTGATCATCAAACTACTGTATGGCTCATCACTAGATTAAAATACTAGATAGCATGAGTGGTAGAGCTTCAATAGGTATACACATTAAGGAAGCTATCCAATTAGTCCCCAATGTGGAATGTTAAAGAAGAAATAATCCCTATTGAACTCCAGCAGCTTCCACCTCCTAGACTTATAGTTACTGAGAATAGGTGGCCTAAGTGAGGTGTAGATGTCATGCCTTGAGAGTAACAAAGTTGCAATGATTACGTCGTATATGCCAACTTATGATAGAAGCTGACCACTTAGCTACTATCATAAACTTGGGATACATAAGACACATATGACTAAATTACTTCAAAACATCTTCAATTTAGTATCTAAAGTAAAATAAAAACATTTGATTCTTATTTTTTTGAAAAATAGAAATTGGATTCATACGTTTCTTGAAAAAATAGAAATTTACATGGAGTTTTCATATAAGAAAACTTATAAATGAAATTCCAAATTCTTATTTATAATATATAAAATATTACAAGTTAGTCTGGGTTATATAAACGACCCGGATGATTCCAAATCAAAAGACAAACAGATGATCCAAATCCATTTGCTATTTCCTCCAAATCCATTTGTTAGTTGATCTTAGTGTTTATTTTCTAGGACCTATAAAAGAACTATGTGGATATAAGCAATCACTTCTCAATAAAGGGATAGAGATGTAAGCATACACAACACAACAAGTAGGGTTTGCCAATTGGTTAGTTAGATGAAATTCAATGCAATCAAACATATGTCATCTACGCGATGTTATTCATTTTGTCATGAAGTTAGAGAAATTCAACCTTGGTTGAAGAGACTATGTATACAGCCACGATGCCACGCCTTACGACTAAACTTAAGCTTGTGTAATAGAAATTTGACTCCTCTTACGACTACCTTTGAACCTAGTGCTCCCAACATCGTTGTGATCTTTTCTTCAATCACTTAATTCGACTAAAACTAGGAGAAGGCCAATTATGCTGTCTCATTGAAGTGTCGGTATTTGCTTAAATAATCTTAATTACTCCCTTAATGGGTTACAATGCATGTTTGGTTAGCATTTTAAGTCTAAGTTTGACTTAGTCCATTTTAGGGGTGATAAACTAATCGCAAACACTCAAATCAAAATAACAAAATATAGTAATACAATCATAGCATACAACATAGCTACAAAATAGCATAGTAGAATTCAATCGCATATGTCATATCATGGTCTGGAGCTTTTGTTAGTATACAAATAGATCGTGCGATGCTTATTATCCTTCCTCTATAATTGTAAGCAAGCCTTTTTGTATGCAATACTAGCGAATAAAGCCTAAACTTGTAAGCAACGTGAAAAAGATAGAAAGCCAATAGTAAATATAAGGGATACAAGCACAAATAGTAAAAATGAATAGCGCAATTTTATAAATTTTAACATTATTACAAGGCTACAATGTACATGCATAAGGTTTATGTGTATATAATAGGTGTTATCAGTCATGATCAACTAACATGGTGAGTAAAAACTTTAATCTAAAAAAGTACTCACACCCTTGTAAAGAGCTTTACGGGCATCTTTGGGCTTGGTAAGAGGAGATATTAAAACTAGTAAAATGATATCACTTTCTAAAAGTGAAATGGTATCGCTTTTAATAATAGTAAGACCTTAGCTAAAAATGGAAAAAAAAAAAAATTCCCCTCTATGTTACAATATATATAAAAGAATAGGTCCTTACTAGCATAAGTACGTTACAAAAATGGGACCTTGACATTCTCCCCCATTTAATTCTATTGATGTCCTTAGCAATATGTATAGGAGCTTGGATTTGGTACTGGAGGTCTTCTAGTTGGCAAGGTTGACTTTGTCTTAGATAAAGGCTTGAGATCTTCTTCAATCTCCCAGTTAGTATCTTCTTCTCCTTGATCTCTCCACTTGACTAGATACTTTGTATGTTTTTCTTCAGTGGCAAGATCTTTGACTCTTCCTTTTGCAAAGATGTCTTCCACGGTTTGACTTAGGTTGAACTTGATCTTGATCTTGATGTGTGATTGCTTGGACATATTGTGAGATGGGTCTTTCATATCTATATAATATGGCTTCAAGATACTAACATGAAAAATCAGATGGACCTTTAACCACACAAAAGGCTCGACCTTGTATGTTGCTCTTCTAATCTTCAAGATGATAGGAACTGGACCAATGCACTTTTAGATCAATCTTCTGTCCTTGTTCCTTAATGATCTAACATGTTCTAGAAGAAGCTTTATGAGGACTTGATCTCCAACATTGTACTCTCTAGGTCAACAGTTCTAATCTGCTCATTTCTTTATCCTCTTGGAAGCCTTCTTAAGGTACGCTTTTGCTACTTCTGAACTTTGCTTCCAATCTTTAGTGAACTAATGAACTCTTGGGCATCTCCAGGTAAATGGTATGGCTACTATATGGGGTAATAGTAGTAGCTGACCCATGATGATCTCTAAGGGGCTCTTATTGTAGGAAGAGCTTTGCTGGATGTTGAAACAAAATTAGGCGATATCCAAGAAGTTAACCCAATTTTTCTAGTCAGCATTGATAAAGTGCTGAAGGTATTTCTCCAACAAACCATTGAATCTCTCTATTTTTCCTTCACTTTATGGATAGTAGTCGGAGGTTATGCTTAGCTCGGAACATAGCAAGTGGAACAACTTTGTCCAAAGCTTCCTTGAAAAAAATGGATGAGTGCTCTCTCTCACTTTTAGTAGGGAAGTGATAAAGTCCATAAAGATGCTTACCCACGGGCGAGATGGCATTGGAAGTGGCTTTGACAACCTTGCAGTCTTTTGTCTCTTAACTTTGTCTTGTTGGTAGGTTAAACAAGTCTTGGAATAACTTATCACATCTTCCTTCATATTTGGCCAATAATAGCCTTGCTTCTACAAGCTTAATGTCCTCTGCCAACTGGAATGTCTAGCCCATAGAGTATTATGGCACTCTCTCATGAGCACCCTTCTCAAGTTGCCTCCCTTCGGAACATACAACTAGTGCCCCTTTGTGCAGATGAGGTCTCCATTTACCTAAAATTTGTAAGTCTTCCCTTCCTTAACCAATTGCTTGAGATTCTTGACCAATAGGTCTTGACCTATATGCTGCTTGATCAACTCTTGAATTAAAGTCGAGATTTTCCTCGCCAACTGGTGTGCAATTTATGTTAAGGAAGCTAAATTGGCTCACTTGCTCAAAGCATTTGCCACCCGATTAGTTCGCTTATTATGGTACTCAATCTCCATATCAAACTCTATAAGGAACTCTTGCCATCTACCTTGCTTGGTAGAGAGCTTTGGTTGAGTCATTATATGGTTGGTAGTAGAATTGCCTGTCTTCATTAGAAACTTTGATTCTAGCAAATAGTGTTTCCAAGTCTTTAGACAATGAATGATTGCAAGTAACTCCTTTTCTTAGGTTAAGTACCTGTGCTCTATTTGATTTAGCTTCCTACTCTTGTATGCCACTAGATGACCCTCTTGCATTAACACTTTACCTAATGCGATGTCTGAAGCATCTATGTAGACTTCAAAAGGCTTGGAAATGTTAAGAGGTGCAAGGACTGGCTCCTCTGTCAACACACTCTTTAACTCCTTAAAGGCACTTTGGCATCCCTCATCCCATGACCATGCTTGGTCCTTCTTCAACAGATTTATAAGGGGTGTAACTTGACGGGAATATCCCTTAAGAAATCTTTTGTAGTAAAAGGAAAGACAACAACTCTTGTACACTCTTGGGCATTAGCCACTACTTGATTGCTTCTACCTTAGCCATATCCATCTAGATTCGCCCTTCTTCAACAAGATGACTTAAGAAGTTGATGCACTTTTGGGCAAAGGCACATTTTTTGCACTATACATACAAATGATTTAGCTACAGCTTTTGGAAAACCATCTATAAGAACTTCACATGGTCTTAGAATGTCTTGCTATACACAATAATGTCATAAGGTAGACGACTACAAACTTGTCAAGATATTCATGAAATACATTATTCATTAAAGTACAAAATTTTATAGGAGCATTGGTGAGATTGAAGGCATTACCAAAAACTCATAAGCACCATACCGGGTTACATATGTCATCTTAGGCTCATCACCCTCAACAATGGAAACCTGATGACAGCTTGAGCGAAGATCCAGCTTTGTTAATTATTTGGCTTTGCTCAGTTGATCAAATAGATTAGCAATTAGAGGAATCAGATAATGGTTCTTCGCTATTAGCTTGTTTAGAGCCTGATAGTTAATACACAATCTTAGACTCTTAACTTGCTTCTTTTGAAATAGAACAGGAGCCCTTTATGGTGCTTTTAAAGGTCGAATGAAATTTACTTCTAACAACTTATCCAACTACTTCTTTAATTCAGCAGGTTTAGGAGGCAACATTCTATAAGGAGCTCTGGTAAGTGATTTCGCACCAGGAATTAGCTCAATCTCATGGTCTACTAACTATCTGGGAGGTAACTCCTTTGAGAGCTTATTAGGCATCACATAATGATACTCCTTTAGAATACTCTCAATTACCTTTGGTATCTCAGTCTTTCCTTCTTCCTCTTTCTTTGTAAGGATAGTCAAGAAAGTCGGCTCCTAATGTTTAAACCTTCTCTTCACTTATAGTGTTGATAGCATCATAACCCCAATATTCTTTCCTTCTTTTCCATGGTTGCTTACCTTATTCCTCTAAACTAACACATAGCATGGCTTCTTGTCCATTGATACCATGCAATCTGTTGTGGGCATGCCAGCAACTCTGGCCTGTCTTAAAAAATCTATCGCAAGGATTGCTAAAGTCGTTTAGTGGGATAGCCGTGAAGTTGAGAATTCTACTCCAATTTCTAAACTTCACCTTCACTCCTCTTGCAACTCCTCAGATAGGATGGGCCTTGGAGTTGATGGCTTTAATCTGGTTAGTGTCTTCAATAAGCACTAGCCCTAATCTTTTTGCCTCAAGCACGTCAGTGAAGTTGTATGTAGCACCAGAATCTAACAGCACGTTGGCACTCTTGCCATTGATGTTTAACTGAACATACATAAACTCATTGTTGGTCTTGAGCTTACGTTGTGTTAAGGAACTCTTTCTAACAGTTGATAACATATGTAATGTGCTCGTTCGGGGTTAATCCTCACCATCACTCCCCGACTCTTGATCTTAGCATATACTCTTTACCTTTTGTGCCATAGCATTGAGGGTAGCCTTGTGTAGACATTTAGCTACTTTGTATGGGCCATTACATAAGAAACATGAGAATGAGGGCTTCTTACCTCTATTAATTGCCCCATTCTTTCCGGACTGAGAAGAGTTGTAGGATTTCCTTTGATAACCTCTAGTGCTACTATTGCTGTTACTTGAACTTATGGCTCCCCCACTCTTAGGTTTGTTCGACTTGACTGACTTTCTAACCCCTTACCCTGTCGATAAATTCTCATGAGTATAGTAAGTTAAGTGCTTAATTGTTACCTATGTTGTAGCCTAGTTTATAACTCATCACCTCGATAACTCATTCTTAGCATAAGGCTTGAATCCTTCTAGGAAATAGAATAGCTTATCATCTTCAGCCATGCTCTTGATGTCCAGTATCAATATCTAGAACTTACATACTTTTTGATGTCATCACCTTATCGTAGTTCCCTCAACTTCTTTTAAGCATTGTACTCAACATTTTCAAGGAAAAACTGAGCCCATAACTTAGCCTAAGTATCTACATAAGCATTACCATTTTAGATCTCCTCATACTTAGTACACCATCATAGCTTGGCATCACTAGTTAAGTACATTGCACCCATGGTGACCTTTGTTCTCTCATCATTTGTCTCTACAGTGGCAAAATACTGCTCCATATTGAATAGAAAATTCTCCAACAACTTGATGTTCCTTATGCTAGTGAATGCCTTAAGCTTAAGCATCTTCAAATGTCTTGCATGAGCAAAAACTTGTATGGGGTAGGGGCAAAAGCAGTCCTTATGGCCTGAGTCAAAATAGCCTCTTATGCCCTTAACTCATTAACAGACTCGGTAGAGATACGAGTATTAACCTATCTTCTCATGTCTTCAACTTGAGTTCTCGATTGTTGTCTCACATCATCGGTTGTCACATACATTTCCTCTCGAGCGTCAACACTGTAACATCGAAATTCTCAGCCATCTCGGCCATCTTAGCATTCATATCTTGATGATTAGCCTCAACTTCAACCACTCTCACTAATAGTATGACTAAATCATTCATTTGCTTGCTCACTCCATTGAGCATTTCCTTTAAGCTACCTAGCCTCTTGCTCACTTCCTCTTATTATGTCATGGTTGTTTCTATTGGAATAACCTAGGCTTTGATACTGACTATCATGGTTGGGGCTTTCTCTAGCATACAAATAGATTGTATGGCGCTTACTATCCTACTCTATAGTAGTAAGCAATCATAACTAGCATGTTGCACTGACCAATAAGGCCTAAACTTATAAGTAACATGAACAAGATAGAAAACCAACAATAAATATAAGGGATACAAGCACGAATCATAAAAATGAATAGCACACTTTTATTAATTCCAACAATATTACCATGCTACAATGTGTATGCATAGGGATTATGTGTATATAATAGGTGTCATCGATTGTGATCAACTAACATAGTGAGTAAGAGCTTCAATCCAAAAAAGTACTCATACCTTTGTAAAAAGCTTTACGAGCATTTTTAGGACTAGTAGGAGGATACATTAAAATTAGTGAAATGTTATCACTTTCTAAAAATGGAAATTTCTAATAATAGTAAGACCTTAGCTAAGAATGAAAAAAAATCGCCCCTTATGTTACAATATGTATAAAAGAATAGGCCCTTGTTAATATAAGTACGTTACAAAAATGAGACCTTAACAGGCCTCAAACCAGCGAGTCACAACAATCCCTCTATGTAAACCAACCTAAGTTAGAAGCTAACCACATTAGCCGCTATCGTAGATATAGCTTACACAAAGTGTTTACCACTCTATAGCTTTGAGCCAACCAATTCAGTTTATATTTGGTATCAACCTTTGGTGCAATTAGAAGTCTAACCAACTAGTCTTGAACCTCACTTTCCGACCTAGTTCTCTAATCTTTTGGAACTTAAGGTGGTGCTAGTAAATCTACTAGAAACTTATAGAACATTTATAGAAGAATGAGTGATAACTTACTCAGCAAGTACAATGAAGGCAATAGCACATATTTAACATAGAGCAACTAGGGTTTTCAGGAAAGTTTAGTTAGATACTATGCATGTATAAGTAAGTGCCATTAGATGAAGTTATTCGGTCAGTTGTAAGATTAGAGAAATTGCACTTACTTTAATCTAAGCTGAGGAGTTTGATGTCTCATGTATGAATTGGAACCAAACTAAGGCTTGTGCAATGGAGAATACGCTTTGCTTGAGACTTCACTTAAAACCACTATCCCCAACTTTGTTGTAACCTTCTCTCCTATCACTTAGTTCAACTAAGGGTGTGGAGAGAACCATTTTAGCTATCCTTATCGAAAGGTTCATGTTTGGCTTGAGAATCATAGTCGTTCCCTTAGTAGGTTGCAATGCATGTCTAGGTAGAAGTTAGGTTGAGCTTGAGTTATATGGCTTTTGGGGTGATCAAGTAATTTCAGATAGTTCAAAATAAGCAATATTATAAAGCAACCAATATATATAATCCATAACAGCAATACAATATTTAAGCACATACGTCACACATGCATAGGCCACTAACTTGCAATCACAAGCAAAACACATACTAATGCTTCCAATTATTCTTAAATAATACTTCAAAATGCGATGAAGCACCGATCCCACTTACTTGGACAAGTAACAGTTGACGATCTCAATGATTGGTCTCATCTATGTCGGTTTACCCCTAAATATTCAATGTAATCATTTTAGTTTTACTACATATAAAGTAAATGAGTTCATTTTAATAATTTAAGTGTGGTTGTGACTTATCTTAGGAAAGTTGTATAACCCTTATATTGAATTTTAGCTTAATGCTAAAGTCTCTCAATAAGGTTTTGAAGGCTTGCGTATTACTAAGTTATGGTTTAAGAACCTTCTGATGAAGTCTTTGATATGAGTATCTTTAAATCAGTAACCTTCGTACTAAGTTTTTAAAGTTATCCCAGTTATACTTCTTACTTTGACCAACTCTCTATACAAACCTTTGAAGTCGTTCTCTCTAAGTATCTTATGCTATTTAATCCTTAAATTAAGTCCTTGAAGCCATTTCAATTACATTTCCCCTTACCAAATACTTTCTAAACAAATCTTTGAATCAAAGATTAAATCCTCCTCTTACAAACTGACCCTTGAAAGATGTGTCTAAAGCGATACATCTAAGCCTTTTAAACTAGCCAACCGTCTAGCTAAGTTTTTGAAATCATTACAATCATACTTTTTTGATTAAATAACTTCTTGAATGAGGTGGAACATATTTATAGCTAAAATCCCTTTGTTAGCCAACCTTCTGAACATACTTTTGAAGTCATTACAACCATGCTTCTCTTAGGTAATAACTTCCTAATCGAGACTTTGACTTGGTTATAATTAAAATTTTTGCACTAGTGAACATTCTAATCGGGTATTTGAACTAAGAATTAGGTCATTCTTTTACCAGTTCAACCCTCTAAAGAACCTTCCAAACATATCACAATTATTAGTTCATTTCAAGTGACTCATTCTAACATTATGTTTTTGGTTACATATATGTTAATACATGATCATTTAACATGTTCATTATACTCATTAACACCATATCACCAAAACTTCTAAACCCTCATTTTTTTAACATTAATGCATTAAGCCCATAACTAATGGTAGGTGTGTGATTTGACTTTACTTCAATTTACTCAACTCTATATCATATTCTATAGCAGAATGTAACTCATAATAACTTTAGAACTAGTAAAAATTGATTTCCTCAAAGCTAATTACATAAAATCTCCCAAAAATAGTAATTTCCACCAAATTTAGAGGTTAAAAAATTCCTAAAAATCATAGAAAACATTTTTGGCCTAAAAATTTTCATATAATTTATACATGCAAAATAAAGAAGTTCCAAAAAAATTTTCTCTTTGAAACAACATCAGTAGAGCCATTTAAAATAACTTCAAAGTTTGATTGGTTTTGTATGATTTATTAAGAAGATCATATACCCACTTAAAAATTTTACATTTGGTATTTTTCCTTAAAAGTATGTGTAAAAATATTTGAAAAAAATTTTCTCATAATTTTTTGGATTAATTTAATGTTTTTGCAAAATTAATGAAAATCAGGTAGAAATTCAAACTCACTGGAAAGATGAACTTCCGACCACCAGCATTGGCCTCCCCCTTATCAGTCCCTCTAGCCATTGTTACTATCATTAGGTGGTGGTGGTGGTGGTTTACACCTAGTTCCCATCCTCGCTAGTGTTCTCGGAAATTGCTTGATTTTGCTATTTTTCTTTATATTTTCCCTTAAGTTTGTCCATCATTGATCTTCTCTTTTTAGAATTTTTTCTAGATTCACAAGGCTTAAATGAAGTCTTGGAGAGGATTTGGTGATCATTAAGTTGGTAGAGCAAAAATGGAATTTTTCACTCTCATCAATCCTTAAATACCATGCATGCTAATGTGTTCTTGGAGTTTAATCCTTAACTAACAGCTGTCCCATGCTTACTTATGCCTAATCCACGAAAGATATGATAGCTTAACAATTTTTTATCAATTTTTATGATTTTTCTTATTAATTTTTAGCTAAATTATGTATATTTTCAAGTATTTTAAGCATTTATGGGTTTATATTTATATATAATAATTATATTTTAAGTGTAATGTAAATAATTTATCTTTAAAGTTTGGTTAGTTTTTGTTATCTAAGTTAAGTGTTTATGTTGTGTAAAATACAATATAATATAATATAGTTAAATTAACTATTATTAGCTATAACACTATTATTTTATTTTATTTCTATAATTTGGACCCACATGGAATCCTTATCTAACTCCTATGACTTAGTCTTGAATTATTTTTCTAATTGGCTTATGTTCGTGTAGGCCCTAAATTAACTTTGCTCGAAATGACTATGTAAAATCACAAGGCTTACAGACCTTAACACATTGCATACATATATTTAACTACTCTATAAACACAAACAAGTATACACCTCAGCCTCTATATACTTCTAATATAATCCTCTAAAATACCATTAAGCATTAATCCCACTTACTTAGATTCGTAGTTGCTTTTGTAACTCATATGCCCCAATCCTTCCATCTTCAATAATCCTTGTGATGCAAATTACATTTTAGTTTCTATGCAATTCATTGAAGCAACAATGTTTTAATTATTGTACTTTCATTTATGCTTAACATTCTTTTGGTATTCAATTGGTGTTAGTTATAGGTATTAAGTGTTATTACTTCTACATAAGTTATTGAAACCTTCTAATCAACCTTCTATTTGGGTATCCTAAGGTTTGGTACCTTTTACTCAATCTTTTACAAGGATCTTTACCTCTACTCTTTGCTTAGGTAACCTTTTATACAACCTTCTACTAGTATCTTGACTTATGGTTTTTATTAGAAAGACCTATGTGACCTTCTACTAGTTCATTCTACTTGGTTTTAGGTTAGAATTTTATATTGGAACACCTTCAATTGAAGTTTCTACCACTATATTTAAAGTTAACTTAAATAGGGAAGCTTCTATAATACCCTCTACACGTTGCTAGATTTTACCAGAACATCCACAAAAGCTTTTAGAGAACCTGCTATAGGTATAAGCATCATTTATAAACTCATCTAGAAGATTTTTATACAACCTTTTACACCAAAAACTTCAAATTTCACTCTTCCCTTCTCTTCATTTAGAAATAACTTAGTTAAAACTTCACCAATATTGACTTACATGGCTTAGAATCCATCCAATTGGTGTACCAAACTCGGAAATTCAAGCATAAAGTGGAGTTAAACTCAACTAATAAACTAATGAACCTGAAATACATAACGTTGGCTTGAAAAACATGATAAATTAAAAATATCTAGTAGCTAATTACTCTTATTTACTACTAATTTTTAGGGATTTAGAAGTAAAAATACTCAATTAAATAACTTAGTAAAATCAACATGGGTAATTAAGTGGAAATCATCAAATTTGACTTTGAAAAATTGGTCTTTTAAATGAAATCCATCAATTTCTCCTTAAAATTAAATCTCAAGCTCTTGCATGTCATCTAAGAACATTTAGAAAAGGTTTAGAAATTGGATTTAATAAAATAACTTCAAAAAATTAAGTTTTCCTTAAATTTCAGCTTATCAGTTTTCTAAGAACTAAAAATTAACCCTTAGAAAATGAAAAGTAGAAAAACCTTTTACATAACAATCATTTATATGATATAGGATGTCTACATTTTTTTTTTTTAAATTACACCATTTGGTCTTTTGAAAATTGAATTGAAATCTAGTTCTAAAATGCATTTGTTAAGGGCGATATATAAAATAAAATATTTTTTTAAATAAATATTTTACATAAAATATACTTAAGATAATGTTAAAATAAAAATTTCCATCATTTTTTGACAAAATTTAGTATTTTTAAAAATTTAAGGAATTTGAACTAAAAATGGTAGTCATTGGTGTTGTAATCTCACTTTCACTAATGTCATACATAAATAAGAATTTGCCCTGTTTTAACATAATGAAATGCTACATTATCAATGGACTCACTTATAAATAAAAATGAATAAATTTTAGTGAAAACCACTAATAAACGGTAAGGGTATCGATTTATTGATGGTACAAGGAGAGTAATCAATGTCATATTTTGTGGTGAAGAAAAGAATAGAGTTTATAAAGATAATTAAGTACTAGATTCTATTATTTGTACTCTAATCTAGGCAACCGATTAAGCAATTTTAAAGGAAAGAACATGCAAGTTATCTAAATAGAAGTAAAAACTACAATGGAAATGAGCGTGGATTTTAGTAATTTCTTGATATTGGGATGTGGATTTCTCTATAAAAGATGTATGAGTAACGAGTAAATAATCGTCTAAGATCATTGTAGTCATGCTATTAAAGTATTTATGATAGTTTAAATATAGATTTTACTCACACTTATAGAATTTATCCAACTCTCATTTTGTAATTCTATCATGTAGTAGGAGCATTGTATTATTAATATCTTATCTACACTACTAACTAGCTATTCAAGTCCCATCGCTACTTAAATGACTATATTAGAATTGATTTCTCATTCTAACCAATTTTTAGCTCTAAGTGAGTACAAGAATTAAAGTCTTGATTCTTAAGAATTAACCATTTAAATTAGGAATCTTAAGTTCCATTTGGGGTTTTTCAATCCTATTACGATATTTAGACCCTATTAGGATAATAAGGGGGAAGGGTTAATGCGTGGAAAACATTATCTAGCTCGACATTAACCCAACACTTAAGTTATACCAATTACACTATAGAACTAAGTAAAATTTTAAATTTATACTATCACAATACAAAAACATCAATAGTCACAACTAATTTATCATGTTCACACACTACACAAAAGCATAATAAGCAGTATTTATCACATTTATGGAGAATAAGCCTTCAACACATAAAGCACATGAGCATGAAAGTAAAATTGCACTAAACATGGAGAAAGTATGAGAAACATTACAAAATTGAGCTCTTCAACCTCAACAATGGAGTTCCTCAAAATTTTACAAATAATCTCCATGGATGCAATGGAAATCCACAAACCTAACCCTTGAAAAGAGCAAAAATCTACTAAAAGTTTTTGCTACAATCATGAGAATAGAAGAAAACTCCATGGAAATCATAAAATTATGCTAAAAGTAACCTAAAATAGCCTAAAGAAGAGAGAATGGCTAAAACTAGAACCCTAAATCGTAGAAAATGCAAAAGTAAAATTTGTGGAAAATGAAGAAGAAGCAATTTTTATATTAGGTAAGCATTGACTTGACGGTAAGCAAGGGAACCGCTATGATGGTGGACACGTGTTAGGTACTTTTCTTCTTTTCTTTTAATGAAACAGTACGTATACTGTCATGACGGTAGTTGGGTACTGTTATGTTGGTATACCCTTTTAGTTTTACAATTTGATTTGATTTTGTTTAAGGTACTGGCTTGATGGTGGCTAGGCTTATTGTCATGTCGGTAGTTCCAACTTTAAGTTTCCTTCTTTTTCTTCATTTTTGGCTTCTTAAATTGGGGCTATCATGTAATGGTAGCCCCGAGACCTACAAAATTAAATATGAAAAGCTTAAATTCTTTAAATATATGCTACTTTTGAGTATTAAGATACAAAAATATAAATTATACTTATGTTGAGAAATTATATGTGATTTTAATGAAAATTCATACACATTTGCTTAAAAATCTAATAAATCACATGTAATCGTTAGAGAAATCTTTTAGATCAGTGTATGGTTTCATACACTTATTAGTCACCGACGAGGACAATTCTGAGCATTGGTAGTTAGTAAAGCTATGGCAACTGGCAAGGCATTCCATGGTGGGTTATGGTGGCAGCTTGATATCACGTGGCCTCTAAGTTGATGAACTCTATATCTCACATATTTGCACTAATTTTTCTAATTTTTTACCAAAAACCCTAAATTTTTCACACAAAATTTTCCTATGTTTCAAAGTATTTGAAGAGCTTAAAATGACAAGGGGTATTTATAGTTTTGAGTTTAGTAGTTTGCTATCGTGCATGATTGACAAATGGAAATTTCCTTTTCTTTATGACAAGTGTTGTGGTATTTTCCAAAACCATGGTCTAATCCATGGATTGGCAAAACCAACAACTACTAATCCATGTTTTTGAGATACCATGAGCTTCCAATTATTTATTAATTTCCTAAGCCTCTACATCCTCTACTTAATTAACTATCTAATTACACATTATTATTATTATTTACTATTTTCCATATCATTTATTCATTTTCTTGTTTATTTAATTTACTTTTAAGTTTCATTATATTTTTGGATTAAGGTTTTTGAAATTTCAGAAATTAATGAATAAGTTGTTTAGTTTTATCATTTTAACTTATTAAATTAATGTTTTAGTACTCGGTTCATAAAATCTAAGTTTGTAGGGCTAATTTGACTACCTTTTAGGGTCTTATTACTAATTTTAAGCCTAAACAGATAAATTTTGCAGATACCCTAAATTTATAAGCTTGAATTATATGATCATAGTTAGTTAATTCTTTTACATACTATCCTAAATGCTGTTTCTCGTCATTTTATTAAACTTTTATATGTTAATTTAGGTCGGAGATCTCATTAAATTGGGTCTCGAATTTCACAATTTTCTTATTTCTATGAATAATGAATAAATGTGAAATATTTAACCTTTAAATCATATTTATATTTTATAATTCCATTTCAAATATTTAAATTCTCTAGTTTGTTTAACTAACTTATTGCCTTTGCATACACTTTGAGATATAATAATTAGATTTTTATGGATGTCCTTATTTGTTTTTTTTGGCACTTAAGACCTATTTTCTAAAAGGGCTAGTCTCATAGGGTGATCAAAGACTTTGATAGGCATGATTAGGATAATGTTAGGTAAGTTGAGTTGAGAAATCAGTGAAGTAGAAAGGCAATTGTGCCTATTGAGCCAAGCTAATAAGTAGTTGGGAGTTTTAGGTGAAAATCCAACCAAGTCAAGTGCTTTAAATGTCTTGGCTTCGGTCATTTTGCCTTGTAATACTTAAACAAATAGATCATGGTGCTTAAGGAGTAAAGATAAGGCTTTATAGAAATTTGATCTTAGGACCTCTCATATAAGCTAAACTTAGAGGACTTTAAAATTTAGTGCAAGGGACCACGAGTAGTCAAGGAACTAAGGACAATGTGATCTTTACTTCAAAATTTATTGATTTCCAACTGTTCTCATCTCTACCTTCACTTACTAGCTTAATCAGGCCCAACTCAACTTTTGTACCGTATGTCCTTTTTTGCTAGTGATGTTGCTAGTGCCTAAGCAACATGTATTCACACTCTTCATAGTAGCATGCAAATCTAGAATCGTTCCTTTTGTCTCTTTACATTTTGACCCTTTTGAGTTATTTTCTAAAATGTACTTTTTACCTTTTTATGATATTTTGTTTAGTCTTTTTTCTTTTATTATTTTTCCTTAAAGGATTAATATAAATTGTTGTTGATTTTGGGATGAGTTGGTAGACTTACAAAAGAGAAGATGTAAGGATTTTTTTTTTTGGGTGGTTAGGGGGTTAGTGATTGTGGGGGATATTTAGCATTATTAGTTTGATGCTTAAGTTAGTACTTTGAATAAAGTGTTTTAGTATGAGAGAGAGATAGAGAGTAGTAAAAGTATCTAGAAAGTCTTACAATGGTTAGCGTCATGTATTTATAGAGCTTTGTCTAATAATTGAGAGGGAGAGGTAGTTGAATTTCCATGGACACAAGGCTCGTTATGAATCTAAGCATGTTCTAATTGTGGTGATATAACGGAAATTGAGCAATTACCACCAGGGTAACTGTTGAATTGTTTGCATCCTTGTCCAAATATTTGAACATTCAAACTTCATGTGTTGGACCTTGATGATTTAGTCTTTAGACTCTTGTCGATAATGCTGTTACGAGCAAGTGAAGCTTTAGGAATAGGTCAACAATTTATATTTTGACTAGTTGGTATTAATCAGTTTACGGCCCTGAAGATGACTAACTAGATGTGCAAGTGCTTAATTTGAGGTCATCTTTGATCTTGAATAGGTTAGTTGTTTGTCGAGCTTATGTGCAAAATTCTATATCAGCATTTGCCCCTTCAGTCCCATGGTTGATCTATTGAGTATGGGAGTAGTGCTTAATATGCCAAAGGTTCTAATTGAAGCAAGCAAATGATCAAAACTTATGTTATTTCTTCTAAGGGTGATTGTTGAGCTTCGTCTAAATACTTAACCTTCATTTGCTCATGTTGTGTTTGTTGTCAAAGAGCTCGAATTCTTGCTTCAAGGATTGTGTCCTTTTATTTTTTCGCTTTCTAGAAATATGCATGATAGTTTACAATTATCACACTTTCATGCTCTATAACTATCTAAGGAATGTTGTCCTTCAGATCATCTTTAATGACAAATGTTCACTCCTGGAGTTATCTAAAACCAAAGTGAGTTGATTGCCAAAAATTGCCATTTGCCAATCCTTTATAAAACCCACAATCTATTCTCTCCCTCTTCTTCCTTGCTTTTTGAGTGTTCTCTTACTTCTTGTACTTTGAGTCTTCTCCTAAGTTTTCTTAAGTACTTTCATCTACTTCCTAACTTTTGAAATCTCAATCCTTAGGTCATTCTCATCAGCACATGTATGGCTCGTTCTCAAATTGTACATTCTTCTAAGCTCTCTTTTTAGGTTACTCCCCCCCTTAACACAACGATGATGACTCAATCCAGTAGCTGTAGTGGTAGCTCAGAGGCATCAAGTTGTGAAAGTACAATTAGGAGGTATGAGAAGTTGGCAAGAACTGAAGCACTGCCTCAAGACAAATATCTTGACGATGGTGAGGATGAAAAATCTATAGTATACTTGTTCAACTCTTTTGAGTATGATGTAAGAGCTTTTAATGGGCTTCAAAGTTGAGTGAATCAAAAGGATGTTGCGAAATATGAGGAGTATTTTGATGAGTGTCTGGAAGATTGAAAAACCTTAAAGTCATGAGTAGATAACTTTCCTGGGTAATAATGAATTTCATGTGCATTTGAAGTATTTTGAGTTCGGGATGAAGCTTTCTTTCTTTGATTTTGTAAAAGCATTTTTTAATTATTTCCACGTTTGTTTAAGCATGTTTGAGCCTAACACTAATTGTATTTTGGTTGCATTTGAAATAATCTATGAAGAATTAGAGGTTGGGGCTATTGCACAGTTATTTAGGTATTTCTTTACAATAAGATGAGATAGTGATGGCTAGTATTATGCTATTGCTAGATGACTTAGAATCTATGATACATAATTGGCGGGACAAGTTTATTACCATTATGTCAGCAACAATTTTGGACTTTTGGAGTAAGTAGATCGAACCTATAGGGTCGGTGATATTAAACTCTTGCTAAATGATGATAAGGCTACCAAAAAGATAGAGAAAGAATAGGAAAATAAGTGGTTTTCTGGAATGTTGAGTAGATCATCTAAAGATACCTCTATGATGAGCCAATCATCTTTGAGGATGAGGAAGAAGGCATTGTTTGGCTCCTTTACTATGTCGAGCAGGGCTAGTTGAATAGAAGTTGATCAATTGGTCTCAAGGAGGGATTTCATTGTCTAAGCTTTGCTTAACAAGGTCTTATAAACTTGACTTTTCTTCACCTTAATTTTTGTTTCTAACTTTTGCGCGTTGTAGAAATGAGCGTTGGAGAGGTCGGCCGAAAGAAGCTGTTGGCCTAAGCTAAGGAAAAAGAGAAGAAGCTCAACATGTGAGCTATCAAGGTCGTTGGAGGCCAAGAAGCTCCTCCAAGAAACATTGAGAAGAAGAGGGTGTTGACCAAGACTTCTAAGGCAACTCCTACAAAGAAAAATTCAAGGGAGACTACGTGAGCTTCTAAGTTGAGGGCTCCAGGCACGGACTGTCTAGCAGTTGAAATAAGAGAACGAGCCCTTGCACCTACTAAAGCTTCGTCAAGGGGTTAGAAGAGGAAGGTTGTTGAGGGACCTTGTATAAAAAAATCTAAAGATTATGGGTCTATAAGTATGGTTCTAGACATTGATGATAATGTTGGGAGCATGTTACCCCATAGCCTTGTTCGTTAAGTAGGTGCTCTTGGAAACCGATCTACTGCCTTTTGTTCTAAATAGGAGGAGTTGTATGATTTTGTCCTTATGTAGGACAACAAAATTCTCACCAATGACTTTGCTCTTGAGGATTGAAGAATATCATTGGCTTTGATGAGGGGAATTGTTCTACCTCATGAGTACAACATATTACAGAGGAATGTGAAAAGAGTAAGGGATAATGTGGAGGAGATTATTGCTACTAAGCTTTATGATGTAAGTCATTTTATCATTTTTAGATCTCTTATTTAATTTGTAATGCTTATTGACCTTTATCTTATCGCAGGTGAATGGCCATATCATGACAGCATTGGATGAGGTTGAGGCACAAACGCAGAGGGTAATGATTCTTCCTCATATTATAATTTGTTCTACTTAATTTTACCCTTACACTTCCCTCTATTAATACTTATAGAAAGCTAAGGAGGCTTAGAACTTGTCCAGAGCCCATATTGTTGCGGTTGAGAAGGCTAAGAGGGATGTAGAAGTGGAGGTTCAAAATCTTTAAAACATTCTAACCTCTAAGAAGGACACACATAAAGAAGTATTGGAGGACCTTCTATCTATGAAAATCTAGAATGAAGAGCTTATGGGAGGTGAAGGACTTGAATTACCAACTGTAAGTATAAAAGTAAAAATGTTGATCTTTAAGCAAGTCCTACACTTCCCTTAGTGAGAAGGAGTTTGCACTAAGGGAAGAAATTAAACAACTAAAAGCAACTTCTAATCATCAATAAGCTTAGATTGCCGAGTTGGAGAGGACTCTTAGGGGAGAGATTTCTATTAAGGAAACCTTAACATAGTAATGTGGAGCAAGCATTACAAGAGGTTGCTTCGTAAGGAACTCCTTCAAGGAGTCCAACTAGCTAGGGAAGAGATTCTCAAAGTGCATCTAGAATACGATCTTTCTAACATAGACTTTGCCAACGTCTAGATGAAGATGTTGATGAAGATGAAGGTAGAGATGAAGAATCTAAGGAAGAAGGTACTAATCCTTGACAGGATCCCTATTCTAGAAGATGCCCCCCTATCGAATAAGGGGAAGATAATGCTCCCTATTCTAGTTTTGATTTTTATTCATTGATCGTAAGGTGATGTGCGAAATTTGTACAAGGTTGTTGGTTAGCATTAGTGTGACCTGTATAGTTTGAAAAGACTTAACTTCATGAAATATCCATATTCTTAGGATTAGGCTAGGGTATTATCAATCCATTAACCCTTACTGAAACAGACCCATGGATGAACACACGGACCCAGTATCACACGAAAACCAAGGGGTGACTCCGAGCTTGTAGAAAGCTTGAAGAAGTAAATGGAAGTCGATAGTTTAGCAAATCTCTTACATTAACTCTATGGATATGACGCTTCATAGAACCATACACAGACCTAAGACTTGCCGGATGTGACACATCGATTCGACTAATAGGGATGCTTGCCACAAGCCTTACTAAAGGGATTGATAAGAGCGGATAGAGGGAAGTTTTCTAAGAGAAAAGTTTCGAGGGTTTTTCATTAAAATGCCAAGTTTGCCTAAAACCTTATACAAATGTTCTATTTATACAAAAGGGGTAAAGTTGTAAATAAATCAATAAAAGGATGCCATAGTGGCATTCCAGTAATTACAAATGAAACAAGAACGACAACTAAGGAAAATATAAGAAAAAGGTAATCTAAATAACATGAGAAAAATGGGTAGCTGCATAAGATTTTTGGGTGAGGGGCTGATGTTGGATTTTGAGGAGTTATTGAAGACCCTAGAGCCTTGTTCTGGGTGGACTTAAGCTTTTGGATGGTCTGATATGTCCATAGCTGACTTGAAGTTACCGAAGCTGACCCCAAATGGCTAACTTGACCTTTTATGGCAGTGACTGACCCGAGGCCAACCTGATATGATAGTAGTTGACTTGTTGTGGTAGTGGCCAAGCTCGTATGGCCGGGCCGATTTGGAGTGGATGAGGCCGATCTGTTCAATATGATCTGATATGACTATGCTGGTATGGAATGGTTGGGCGGCCACGTCCTGACTAAGTAGATCTTGGTTGATTAGCCTTTGTCAAGCAAGTCGAACTTAGTAAAGTAAAGCGGATGGGCAGGATAAGATAGTCCTGCATAGCAGATTAGAGTAGACCCGACAGAATAGAATAGAGCCAACCTTAGTAAGGTAGAATGGACTAAGTATAGCAAGGAAGACTTGGCACAACAGTGCACAAATAGTAACCCAAGATAGAACTTGTAGAGCATGTCGGGTTTTCTAATATTGCCATAGTTTATGGATAGGTTTGTGGGAGAGCTTGGTAAAGGTAGAATGAGGCGTACTCAACATGACAATATAAACCCAATAGAACAAGGCAGGCTGTTTAGTACTGATGGAGCTTATAAATAGGTCAATCATTCGAGCGGAGTTGGTGAACAGGCCTCTCATATAGTCCAAAATGGGGCCTATCATCGAATCGGTACTTAGAATCCTATCACCTACGGTGTGGACTTTATGCTAGTTTGTTAATCGTATTAGGCTAGAACCATACCATTTAGTTTGATAGTTGAGCTGGCTAGAATTACCATCTTATTGCTTATATCAAACAAATAATCGATTAATTGTTATTAGGCTTGGACATAATAAAAAGAATTGTACAAGATACAAGCACACAATGGAAATTTGCACTTCATTCGATCATCATAATAACATGGGACCAAATTGTAGTATAGGTGAGAACAAATGCAATAATAAGGACACAATTGAACTAAACATTAACAATTAATAAAGGGAGATTAGTTGAAATGTTGTTTCAATTTTTTAACATTGCATACCTTGGGGATGATCTATCTATCTAATCTTTCAAGCTGATAAGCACCATTTCCCACTACTTCTCGAATTTTAACTAGGTCTTCCCAGTTTGTAGTGAGCTTCTCTTTGCTGTCCTGTACTCTCATCACTTCCATCTTGTGATACCACTAGGTGTCCAGGTTAAAAACCTTATGTTTTTCCCTCTTATTGTAATATCATGCTGCCTTATGTTGATATGCCATAATCTCACCTGTTCTACATCATGTATCGCTTTGATTATGTCCAAATTCACTTGATTGGCTAGCATCAAAGCCTTGTGTGAGTAAGTCTAGAAGCTCTAGCTCAATAGGTAGGATAGCTTCAGATTTAAAGGCTAATTTGAATGGGGTCTCACTCGTAGAAGTTCTATGGGTGGTCTTGTTCCCCTATAGAATGTTAAGAAGATTATTAGCCTACTTCCCTTTAGCTTGATCAATTCTTTACTTCAAATTATATAGAATTGTCTTGTTCGTGGTTTCAACTTGACCATTTGTTTGTAGGTGTATGTCTGATGTGTAGTTTAATCGAATTCCATGTTTCTCATAAAAAAGCTCAAGACTTATCGTTGTCGAACTATGGTCCATTATCGGTTATTATCATGTAGGAAACTGCAAACCTTGATATAATGAAATTGACCACAAAAGATTCCACTTTTTGCTCAATAATTTTTGCGACAGCTTTGACTTCCATCCACTTTGTAAAATAATCTATAGCAACAAAAATATATTGTTGTTGTCTAGTGGCCTTTGAGAAGGGTCTAAGAATATCCAAAATCCATTAAGTAAAGGGCTATGGATTGGTAAAAGATTAGAGCTTGCTAGATTAGTCCTATGTATTACTTAAATCTTCTGGCATTGGGTGCAATGCTACATTAAACTTCTTGCATCCTCGTTCATAGTATGCTAATAATAACCAAGCCTATGAGTTGGGATATACAATGTTTAGGATTTCCCTTGGTTGCTACAAACTACTACAAGGAGCTCAAAAAGGATTTGTTGTGCTTCTTTAGGAGATAGACAGCAAAGATAAAGTTGACTATACCTACACTTATACAATTAGTCATTAATCAACATCTGATTTGTAGCTTGATAAATAAGCTTCCAAGCTTATTTCGTGTCATTGGGTAAAACTCCATTCCTCAAACAATTAAGAATTGGATCTATTCAAGACTTCTCTACATTAGTTGGTTGTACCTGAAAACACTGATTTCTAGGAACTTCTAAACATTTTTATAGCAAAAAATCAATAAAAGCCAATCATCTAAATCTGGGAGAGACGTGGAGGCCAATTTTGACAACTTGTTGGTAGCCACATTTTGTATTCTTTGGTGATGTTAAAAGAAGAGAATCCTTTCGCGAATGTTCATACTATGGATAAGTACTTGCTCATAACTTTATCCTTTGCAGTATACTTACCTTTCACTAGTTGGACTTTTAACTGGGAATTAGAAATAATTGCTCCGACCTCTTCGGTAAGCGTTAAGCCAACTATTAGTGCCTCATACTTCACTTCACTATTACTTGTTGAAAAACAAAACTTCAATGCATAACAGATTCTAAGGTTGTACAGTCCTTGCAACACGAGATTAGCTCCACATCCTTCTTGTGTTGAATATCCGTCCACATATGGATTCTATAAAGGCTTTTCACTCTGCTTAGCACTTTCCTCTTCTTCGGTAAAATTTACCACAAATTTGCTAGAGCTTACGCCTTTAGAGTAGTTCTTGATCGGTATTAGAGACCATATACACTAAGCTCGAGTGCATATTTCATCATTTGACCTAAAGAATCAAGCTTTTAGAGAGCTAGACATAATGGTTGATCTATAAGAATTGTAACTTAGTAGGCCTCAAAATAAGGTTTCAACTTCCTTGTGACCCGTAACTATGGTAAGGGCAAATTTTTCCATCTTTGTGTATCTAAGTTCTATCCTATGTAGAACATAATTGACATAGTAGATCGGCCAGTGTTCCTTCCCTTGAACACATACTAGAGCAAAGGAAAGAGCTTAGGTACTAACTGATAGGTAAAGGAACAATTCTTTACTCGAAGCCGGCTTCGTAAGTATAAGTGGAGATGACAAAAACTTCTTCAATTCCTTAAATGTAGCCTCACATTGGATGTTCCATTTAAACTCGTTAAGTTCTTCAATGCTTTCAAGAACTTGACACATCTATCAGTGTTCCTGGAAACAAACCTATTGAGTGCTGCTATTTGATCTATTAACTCCTATACTTCCTTTAGAAGGCTTGTGGACTCATATCCTTTATGGATTCGATCTTTTCTGGATTAGCTCCAACTCCCTGTTGAGTTACCATATAGCTTAAAAACTTTCTAGAAGTGGCTCCAAAAATACACTTTTAAGGATTTAACTTCATGCTGTACTTCATCAAAGTATCAAAAGATTCCTCTAAGTTGGTAAGATGTTGACCTTTTCTATACTCTTAACAATCATATCATCTAAGTAAACTTCATCATTGTGATGTATTTGAGGCTTGAACATATTTGTTACTAACCTTTGATAGGTCGTACCAACATTCTTTAAACCAAAGGGCATTATACATTCCAAAGTTTGTAACAAAAAATGTGTACATTACATCTTCTTCTTCCATATTTATCTGATTATAGCCAGAAAAAGCATCCATAAAGCTCAATAGTGCATGTTCGAATGTTAAATCCGCAAGTTAGTCAATCCTTGGTAATGGGAAACAATCTTTCGTATATGCTTTATTCAAATCCATGAAGTCGATGCACATACACCATTTGCTAGTTGACTTCTTGACCAACACATGGTTGGTAAACTAAGTTGGATAGGGCTTTTCCCATATAAAGCTTGCTTTTAAGAGCTTTTGCACCTCCTCCTTGATCGCAGCTTGCCATTCTGGGGAAAAGTGTCCTTTCATCTATTGAACAAGCTTAGCATTTGGATCCACTTTAAGCTTGTGCATCATGTATTGTTTGGGTATGCTTAACATGTTAGAAGGAGACCATAAAAACACATTAACATTCAATCTTAGAAATTGTATCAATTATTGTCTCAAATCCGGGTATAAGAAATTTTCAATGCAAGTTGTCTTCTCTAGATCAACTCTAAGTTGTATTTCTTTAGTTCCTTCATTTGGTTTCCTTATGTTCTCTAGCTTTCTAGTCACATTTCAAAATACATAATTTTTCCCAACTTTAAAAACTACATTTGTACATGAATTTGAGAGAAATAGTGGATTTTATATAAAAATGGAGTTTACCAAAAAATGGACCAACTTGAACAAAATTTATCAAATTATATAAAAAAGATCAAATTTCAATTAAATCTTACCAATTTAATCTTGTACTTATAGGTTTACGAGGGCTATCATGGTCTTGGTAGCCTTTACCATTTAATCAGGGAAGTTAAGAATGCTGGAATCAAGCTTACTGATTGATCAGTAGCTGTGCTATGACTAATCGGTATGCCTTAAACCATTAAGGGTAAACCTAGCCTTGGGCAATCAATTGGAGAAGGAAGACGGTGTATAAACAAAAGTGATTAGATGAGACTTGACCATATCGATTAATCGGTTGAAGAAGTTAGGATTAGGGTTTATCTTAGCTAAAACCTTAATCCTCAAGCATTGCATTTCGTAAAACATGCGAGCTATAATGAGTTGACATGTATCTATCAATAGATTAGTAGACCATCTTACTGATTGATTGGTAGTTTAAATTTATAAATATTTGCATTTTGTGTAGAATTAGCAAGTTGCAATTGGGATTTCTCTAGGTTTTAGTTTAGTTTGCAAGCTTTTTGTTGTTTTTACTATTTCATTGCTATTTATATGATGTTTAGCACTTGTTCTTGAGATTTATATATATATATTTTTTCTTTCTTGATATTTGAAGTAGATTTTAGCTTGTTTATCTCTTGAATCTTCATTATACTCTTGTTCTCACTTAAGTATTCCATTATCTTAATTATCTATGGAAGTTCTTGCTATATTTGCATTTGTTCATTATGTTGTTGCTAAAAACATGAGTGGCTAATTGTGTTTTTGTGGGTTTGTAATAATGTTAATGTAGTTAGCAAAACTATGTAGTTTCAATATGGGTATGGAGTTTATTTGGAGTTTTAGTGTTTGATACTCTATTTCAGCTTGTTGAGGTGCTTTACATGATTCTCTTAATGGGTTCTATGATTGTTAAATTAGGAGGAGACTGATTGTTGGTATCTTATAAGAGTTAAATAGGTTTTCGTAATTATGAGATCAAGAAGAGATTAGTTATGGAAATTTTAACCTTTGTTAATTAGTTAGTAGAGTATTGATGAATGGGTTTTTACAACCATGAGATTGAAAGGAGATTAGGAGTAGTGATTCCATTGAAGTCGCATTGCTTTTTATGGTTCTAGTGAATTAGGATAGGTTATGAGGCTAAGAGGAGATTGAACCCCTAATTTCTAGAACTAGAACACTTAATTCATGAAAGGAATTAAGTGTTTAGTTGATCATGTAGGAAAATGAGACCAAGAGGAGGTTTTTCGCTACATAGTTGAATGAGATACCCCATTAGGGATTTAAGTTGTGGATTCCCACCAAAACCCACTTAAAGACCACACTTGATATCCTAATGACATAACCTCGACTTTACATCAAAAGCATGTCATAAGCTTATGCGTTTATTGATTCGTATTAGTTGTCAAATTTTTGCTCTCGTATTTGCTCTTGCATTTACTCTCTTCTACACTCCCTTAACTATCTTCTCAATTAATTAAGATTAGATTAGCAAGTTAAAATATGGTACTTAGACGAGTCATTCTCTCCATGGAAATAACTTGGTGAATACTCACCGGTATTATTATAGTAGATGATTTGGCATACCGGTCAGTTAGCATAACATGTTTTCAAAATGAAAAATTTTAGGAGCTATTATTTTTACTAGTGTCTCATATCATTGTTAGTTTTTGACGTCAGTGCCGAGGATAAAGCAATTGCACAAATATCAAATAAATTGAGGGCCTTAAAACTAGGCATTAGTGTAGTACAGTTGTTTGTTGTAGTTGATACTTTAGTGTAATTTTTTTGATTTCGAGTATTTTTGTTGTTAAAGTTTCAATCTTTATCTGCTACCTTGTCAATTAGAGCTATTTTTGCCTAATTTTAGATATTTTGAGTTGCTTAGCGTATAAAGTTTTGAACTTTATTGCTGAATTTGCTAGTTGAGTGCTAAACTATGCATAGCTAGTCTGATGTCAAACTAGGATGGTGTTGGAATTATACAATATTGCTTGTAGGTTATAGTTTTGGTAGTTTGATTGGAAACAAAGGTTGTACAGTACTCCATGACTAGTACTGAAATACTTACATGTTTCATAATGATGGTAAGAAGGTTGTACTCACTCTTATAAGCCTTAAGGAGGTTTAGGAATCACAAGATAAGGATTCCAAGTCTTTATAGAAGAAGTTTTTGGTAATTTTTGAAGCTGAATTTTCTAAGACAATTAAGATGGAAATATGCGTCTTTTTGTTGATATGGAGACTACTTAAAATAAAAGAGGTTGGGACTCACCAAACGATGTGCAGGTATTGCTCCAAGAGTATATCGACCTATTTCTTGATAAGTTACCAATGGGGTTAGCCCTTATTAGAGGTATTGAGCATTGTATCGATCTCCAGCCTAGAGAAACTTGGCCGAATTGACCTACTTAGAGGCTTAATCTTGAATAGGTAGCTGAGCTCAAGAAATAAGTTGATGAGTTGATTGACTAAGGGTATGTTAGAGAAAGCATGAGCTTTTGTGCTATGCAAGCTATTTTAGTACGAAAGAAGGATGGTTCCTAGTGTATGTGTATTGACAACTGAGCTATCAACAAAATCATTATCAAATACAAGTATCTAATACCCTGACTGGATGACATGTTAGACAAACTACATGGTGCATAGATCTTTTCAAAAGTAGATTTGAAGAGTGGTTACCACCAGATCTGAATGAGACAAGGAAATGAGTGGAAGACAACTTTCAAAACGAAGGACGGTCTCTTTGAGTGGTTAGTGATGCCTTTTAGACTTACAAATGCATCAAACACTTTTATGTGACTCATGAATCATGTCTTGAGATCATTGATTGGTAAGTATGTTGTAGTCTAGTTTGATGACATTCTAGTATATAGGACCAACCTTTCAACTCATGTCAAGTACGTAAGAGCTATGTTTGATATTCTTTGAGCTGAATATCTGTTTAGCAACTTGAAGAAATGTGTGTTCTGTTAGAATGAAGTTGCATTTCTTGAGTATGTTGTATTTGGTGGGGGTATTTGAGTTGACAAAGAAAAGGTTAAAGCCATTTATGACTGGCCGACTCTAACCTGTATAGTAGATATGAGGAGCTTTTATAGTTTAGCTTAGTTTTATTGAAGATTCATTTGAAATTTTAAGACTATGGTTGCTTTATTGACCAACTTGACCAAGAAGAACTCCAAGTTTAGGTGGTAAGAGAAAGTTTAGAGGAGTTTTAAGGAGATCAAATCTAAGTTGACTTCTACCCTAGTGCTTGTATTGCCAAACTTTGATAAAGTCTTTGAGTTAAAATGTGAAACCTTAAGCGTGGGCATCGATGCTATTCTCATGTAAGATCATCAACCTATTGCGTACTTCAGTGAGAAACTCAATGGAGCTGTATTAAACTATTCTACATATGACACAAGAATTTTGTGCTCTTATCCAAGCTCTTCAGAATTAGCAGCATTGCTTGTTACCCCAAGAATTCATCATTTATACTGATTATGAGTCTCTTAAGCATTTGTGAGGTCAGCAAAAGCTCTCCTGACATAATGCTAGGTGGGTAGAGTTCTTAGAGACCTTTTATTATGTGATTAAGCACAAGAAGGGAAGTTCTAATAGTGTGGCTAATGCTTTATCATGTTGGCGTATACTTGTTACCACCTTACAAGCCCAAATACTTGGATTTAGTACCTTACCTAACTAGTATGAATGAGATCCTTACTTTAGACCTATAGTAGTTAATTATAATTATGGAGGAGTTGTGGACGGGTTCTACTTGAACCAAGGGCTTTTAATGAAGGGAGGATGTGTATGTACCGAATAGCTCAGCTAGACAACTACTGGTTCAAGAAGCTCATGTAGAATGCTTAGTAGGTCCTTTTAGGGAAATGAGGATAGATGAGCTGTTAAAAGAACATTTCTATTAGCCAAGGATGATGAAGGACATTCATAAAATTTTAGAGAGGTGTGAAGTGTATAAATGAGCTAAAGGTAAGAAGGAACCCTATGATGAGTACACTTTCCTACTTGTGCCTACTCGACTTTGGATTGACTTGAGCATGGATTTCATGCTTGGACTTCCTTGAATAGCTTGGAAGCATGACTCCATCATGGTGGTGGTCGAGTGGTTTAGCAAAATAAGCCACTTCATTCCCTACCATAAAACCGATGATACTTTATTTGTTACTGACCTCTTTTTGCAAGAGATTGTACGATTTTATGGAGTCCTTAGAAGCATTGTTTTAGATTGGGATATAAAGTTTACAAGCTTCTTTTGGTAGATCTTATGGAAGAATCTTGGCACAAAGTTGATGTTCAGTACTTCCTGTTACCCCCAAATGAATGGTCAGGCCGAAGGGGTGAATAGGTGGTTGGTAGTCTACTATGAGCTACTATTAGGAAGAATTTGCATGGTTGGGATTTATGCTTACCCATCATCGAGTTTTCCTATGATCTCTCCACCCATAGCTTGACAAGAAGATCACCCTTCAAGGTCATCTATGGACTTAGCTCAAGCTTACCATTAGACATGATCGATAGCCTGACCTTTAGAGGAGAAAGTCAATCTAGCCTATAGTGTGCCGTGGAATTCTAGAGATTGCATAAGAGGGTAGTCGAGCAACTAGCCAAAATAGAGCCCGACAACAAAAACGAGGAAGCAAAAGTCAAAAGAGGATTGCCTAAAAGCTAAGAGACATTATTTGGGTTCACCTTAGTAAGGAGTGGGTCACATGTGTAGAAACCTATTTTTGCCTCCCATGTTATTTTAAAGTTCTTAAATAAATGGCCTTACTTTAGAAAAATACAAAAAAAAAAAAAATGAAAACCTATAAAAAAATTAAAATAAAAATAGAAAAATTGAAAAAAATATAAAAAATAAGAAAATGACAAAAAAAAAAAAAACAAAATATTGGATTTTAGAGAAATAAGGGTCATTATGTTTAATTTTAGGGATGTTTTTATTTTTTAGGGACAAATGGCTTAATTGGAAGCCAAATAGACATATGCAATTTCATTGAATCACAATTCTTTTTCAAAATATTGTGAAAATAGACAATTTAAGTTCATCATAGCATTGAACGATGCCTCAATTGGACTTGAATTAATTATTGTATGAACAATTGAAGTATTAAGCAAAACCGAGCACTAAGCAATTCTGTGCCTGTAATTCTATCAAATTGGTCTATTTTTTAAAATAACTTTTCACATATTCCTAGTACACTAAATGATTACATGCAGAGATAGATTAGTTTTTTTGAACTCAAAAGGCTTGGACTCATTGTAAGACTCGATGTTAATTGGGACTTTTAATAAAAATTAGTGCAAAAATCTATTAAATATTATTTTTGTTAAAATATGACAAGAATCAAGCAGTAGCTTAGTTGGTTAAGGCTTTTGGCTAATGGGTGGAGGTCTTGGCTTTAATCTATAGAAGGTGCAAAATGTGTCTTTTATTTTTTTCCTTCACCATCCCTCATTGGTACATGCATTTACATCACCTGCCATGGTGCCATGTTGTTACCACTTCACCACCACATCAACCACCATGTCACCTACCATAGCACCATAGCATTGCCACCTCATCTGCCACGTCACCAGATATGTCACCATCTCATCACTATGTCATGTCATGTCGCCTACTACATCATTGGCATGTCATCACTAAGTTAACCATGTTATGCCACATTATTGCTACCTCATTGCTAAGTCACATGCTACATCATTCACCAACTCACTTGTAAGTGTAGTAAGCACACTCTGGCACATGCTTACATGTGGTTGGAACACTTTAGTACACTCCTATGTGTAGTTGACACACTCTGACATTAGGAAAGAGAACATACAAGTTATCACCTAAGTCAGATGGTCCCTTTAAGGTTCTATGATGGATTAATGACAACACCTATGAGCTAGAATTACTAGAAGGATACGAAGTATTGCCGACCTTCAACTTCTTTAATCTAACCTATGTACTAGAAGGGGAAGTAGACTAAGATTCGAGGGCAAATCTTTAACACCTCTGGGGAGCTGATGGACTACTGAGCTTAGGACCTCTCGGCCAAGCTCATCTTAAAGGTTTGTAAGGTCTTGTAAGAAGGATCCAGTCTTCTTAGCTCACCTAGGATAAGCTCCATTATTAGGAAGCTATGTTGTTATGTGCTTAGCTCGAATGCACCTTCCTTTGCTCCATTATAAGCAAAGATCCTAAGCTTGCAACCCTTGCCAACATGGCCAACTTGTCTAGTGTTAAGGTCCTTGACTTTGACCTTAGAACTCTTCTCTGCCAACCTATTACCACATCAGAATAGCTTAGCCTCAGTACCACTACCCTATAGTATGGATGTAATGGCAGCACACTACCTGTCTTAGCCTTTTTTGACATTTTACTATATTCCTTTTGCTTCGTTTGTTGTATTTGCCCTTTTTAGCTCGTACTAGGTATCTTTATTTTGTATTTCCTTTTTTTTAATTTCATTATTTTCTTTTATTGCTCTAGGGACTTACTATAAATAGTCTCTTAACTTTTGTAGCCAAAAGCATCATCAAACTATTGTTAATGAATATTCCTTTCCTTTATCTTATGAGAAACCCTCTCCAAGTTATAGCTCTTACACTCTTATCTAATCTCACTAGTAGCTCGAGGTTTGTAGAGAGTGGACCTTAGCTCTTTGCTTGTGAGTCATATCAAGTGAAGACCAAGTCGTGTAGCTTTCATCAGTGTGTCATATCCATTGGATAGCTTCATGAAGCTACTAAAGTTTTACCCTTCCAATTGCACTTTTCTTCAATATTTTAAAGGACCCATTTTAACCTTATGGTAAGTCTTAGTGATAACTTAGCTTATAAGCACATCATCTAGGAAGTTTAAACTTAAAGTATGTGCACTCTAGTTGATTGAGTATGCTATTTGATTGCATACATGGCACAACATGATAAGAAAAGGACCTATGGTTCAAGCTTTCTAAAACTAAGACATTGCTAGGTTAGGTTTTGAAGCATATAGAACTGCATCACTTAAATAATTCTAACTTTTGATGTGGTTAAGCAAGGTTAACTACATGCAAAATTTTTAGTCAATCTACGTGGCTTTTGCTAAGCGGCATATTTAACTACTCATTATAGCCTTAAGCTAGGTTTTGCTAAATTCTTAGATTACTTATCTTAACGCTTGGATTGTGTTGACTAATTAATTAATGCTACATTGGGCTAGGATTTCGATACTGGTGCATGTCACATGCATTAACATGGAATTTTTGTGATGCATAAAATGGTTGTGAGTGTGTTTGCTATGAATTTAATACTTGGATATACTGGGTCATTTATCATGTATGTTGAGTTGCTGTTATGTGATTAAGCATACTTAGTTGCAGTTGTATCTTAAAGTATACTTGGTTGTTATTCCTCCATATCAATTATTATTGAGTTTACTTGGTTATAGAACATAGTTCTTTTAGTTTTGTGTTGGCTTAAAACATGAGTCGAGGGGTTGGTTTATCTAACCTTAGGTACTAAAGATAAGTAAGCTAAGATCTGGAAGTTGGGTTAAGTAAAGAAAAGCAAGTAGCTACAGCATGGAGTATTGAGTTCCATGATGTCGCTTTAAAAGGAAGGTCTCCAAGTTGTTTCATTAGGATTTCATATGTTATTGATGAATGTAAAGGGTGTAGTTCTCTATTGAGTTAAATAATATAAAGGAATGTTGAATTGTGATACTCTAGGTGTGACCATGTTTACAATGTTTCCACTGTATTATGTATTGTTGATAAGGAGATTTTTTGGAAGTTGTCTATATTTATGGAATTATGTTAACATATTGTTTATGGTTTTAGTATTATCATCAACTCAAGGTGGGTATAATGAACCATCTCTTAAGAACCAAATCTCTTTATTGATTTTTGTCTTATTCTCATTTCCTATGGTTGCCTTTAGAGGCGGGGCATTACCGGGTTAGCTCTACATTTTAAAATCAAAACCAAATCTCTTTATCAATTTTCCTAGCTTTAGTTTTAGTCTTATCCTTAACTTGACGCATACCTTCTATATATACTCTTACCAATCTCATTTTATTTACTTCGCTTAGCTTGGAACACTTAACTAACATAAGGATTGGAGTGGCAATGCTAATACACTCAAGTGCCCCCTAAAGCCTAACATGTGCTATTTTGTAGGCCCAAACATTTAATCTAACTTCACCAACAATAACATGTATCACACCTGTATACCCCTTACTATACCTCACACATTGACATCAACAATCTTATGACACTGGAGAAAATCAAATAAATAAATGGATTAATAAAAAAAATATAAGAAAGTTAATGAACGGGGTAAGGAAAGTAATAAAGTGTTATAAGAGGGGTAAGACAGTTTTTTCCACTAGTAAGTATAAAAAGAGATTGCAAAACCTTAGCGCTTATTTTTGCTTTATTGCGTTTTTCAGAATCCTCTCCAAGAGAATCATAAGAACACGGCTAAGGTAATGCTTTTTCAAGGTGATTCTTTTAATTTAGACACTTAGGTCATTGACATTAAAAGGTGTTTTAGCATTATGGAAGTGTTTGGTTTTGGGATTAAAAAGGTGGAATTTTAGGTTAAGGACTAAACCCTAACTCGGTAAGTAAATTACTAATTCTTGATAGAAGAGAAGTTGTGTCATTATATTGATTAGTTGTGTTAATTGTTTGTATAACCGTAAGTGTTGTGGTTAAGAGTTGTGTTGCATAGATTTTAGTTGCTTTACAGTTCCTAAAGCAAGGTATGTGAATCCTTGTTATTGTATTTTGATTTTATATTGGGGATTAGTACACATTTGAGTGTTCTTTATTGTTAATTTGATGAGAAAAGTTAAACCTATGAAGGATTTGGAGTAAAAGATGAATTAGAGTTGTTGTAGGAAGGTGTGGAGAGATTGGTAGTCGAAAAAGAGAAGAAAACGTTGAATGAGAGAAACATGGGCAAAGATTACGACCATGATCCTATTCATGGACTCCTTGTTGTGAATTTTCTTTGGGGTGTGATGAAGAAAATAGAGGTTAAGAGGATCAAGGTCTAAGACCATGGCCATAAACCTAAGGTGTTGACTTACTAGCTTGGTTAGAATATGGGAATGGACTGTCGAGTTGAGTTTAAGGAAGGATCACAATCCAAGATCACAATCGTGTTTCTTAAGTGTGATCTTGTACTTTCCCTCTTACCTTTTGTTTCTTACTTCTAATAACTCTATACCTTAATTCAACCTATCCTAAATGCATTAAAGAATTTAAATTGACCTTAAAATTCTAGATTAAGCTAAGACTTCAGTTCAAGAACTTAGAGAGATAGTTAAGTGAATGTGACTAGGATGAGATAATAATGAAATAGGAACTAAAAGAAGATATTTTGTGAATACTTTAGATGTTGACGTTGAAAAGACTTTTGAGTAAGAGATTTTTTATTGTTCTTAAGACCTAGGTAAGTGCTTCCTTTGCTTGTTTCTTGTATTTGTGTAGGTTAGTATAACTATAATTGAACTAAAGACTATTTATACAGTTAATTGTGTGCTGGTTGTGCTTGGTTAGGCTAAGAGGATTGTAGCACCAGTATCCTTGAGGTGGTACCTCAATGATCCTTAGAACACATTGTCTTTAGTGGAGTCTTCCTTGGAAATAATTTGAGGTAAATAGAGTTGGTATTCGGAAGTTGTAGCACTAGTGTCTTGGAATTAAGTAGGTTATGTGGTGTTTAGGGATTGTAGTATCAGTGTCTAGGTGTCGGTTTAAATGGTGGTTATAGTGCCATTATCTCGATTTAGGATTGGTTTAGGGGGGGAGGGGGGGTGTGGTTTGGGGTGGACATCATAAGACACTCTAAGTTAGAGTTAGTTACGAATAATCCTAATTGTGTGGTATTACAGGAAAAAATAGTAGATGTGAATTGCTAGATGTATTACTTATTATTGTGATTGTATTAATGCATGTGTTTGTATATATTGCCTTGCATGCACTTATGCTTATTGGTTATACTTATTGGGCTTTGGCTCACTCTTTTTCCTTTTCAACTGTAGGAACTTTAAATAGATGGGTAGACTATGATGAAAATGGAGACACATACTATTATTATCAAGACAAGGATTTTGGCAAATATTATTATTATTATGAGGATGAGATTTCAAGTATCAGGATTAGATAGTTGAAGAGGCCTAATTATTGAGTAAACTTGTTTGTTTATGCAACCATGAAAGTTTAGTTATATTATTTCAATTTTATTTGTTAAGGAGATTACTTGTGGCATTCACTTACCTTCGAAGAAGTATTTGTTATGAACGTTTATAGAGTTATTTATTTTGTTATTTGGAGATTTTAATAGCTTGTTTAGCTTGATGTATACGTAGATTGTTTAGGATATGTAGCGGTCTCTAGTGCTCTTGAGGTTAGAGGCATTACAAATTAAAGTAATATCAGAGTTTACATTTGGTAAATAAAATAGAAACTTAGGCAATTAATCTATGGGACGGTGAGCTGTGATGAACATGGTGCTTATATGGGAAATCTTAGTGTAAATAGTTATTCTTATTTAATAATTCTCTATTTCCCTTTTCTTATGTTTTTCTTCTTATTTCTTGTACCAAGCTTAGTTTTTGTTCTTCCTCTTGTTTTGTTTTTGGCTATAGTATGCCTCTAAGAACAAGATTTCAATTGGGAGGAGCTACAGGAGCTGGATAGGGTGATGCTCTTAGGAATGCTGAATTGTAGGGTAATCAATAGTAGCTACAGGGTACAAATGAGAATGTGCATATCACCAGGGAGGACATCAATAAGTTGCTGGATATAGTTGATAACATGTTGGGGGTAATTAATAGACAATAAGATCAAATTCAAAGGAAGCAACAATAACTACAATAGCAATAGTGGCAGATGATGTTGTAAGGCTTTACAATTTTAGTAAGCAAGTTCAGAATAGTAAACTTAGAGCATTTTTGTGAATTGTCCAATTAAGTTAGATTTTAGTGAAAGAGTTATAGATATTAGATAAAATAATCCATGAAGAAAGATGAGGAAATTATATTAATAAAATAATAATATAGAGTTAAAAGGTATGCTTATTATAGAAAATGTATATAGTTCTTATCAGTAAGGTGAAATTAGTAGTGATAGTAAATTCCTAAAAATACAAATATTTTAGTATCATAATTATATAAAATGCTATAAAGGTTGATTACAAAAACTAAATGAAAACAACCTTACGAATGAAGCAACTTTAATTATAAAATACAAAGTGATATTTGGATTTTTATTTATCAATACATACCTATATTAAGTCTCGATTCATAACAAGATCTAGCAATAGCTTGCCAATCTAGAGAAACAATAATTGTTAGCATACTATGCCAATAGAGTACAGTAGCAAAGTAATTATATGCTAATAAATGTAAGAACTATACTTTCACGATTAGGTTTCATGGTTCAAGCTTGTGATTTGCAATAAGGTCATTAAAGGGAAATATATATATATATATATATATAAAAGTAATAATATTGGTAATAATAATCAAATTGACCTATGAGTATGAATTTTGTGTGATCTTACTAGGTTTGAGCTACTTCAGTTTGTTTTGAAGTTAAACAATAAATATTTGGATAAGGTATAAGCTCAAGCCATTAGATATGGTGTCAGCATAAAATGCTATTTAAGGGATATGGACATTTACTGAAATACATATGTCATTTAATAAATGCTTATATATTAGAGTAATAATTAACTATAGACAATATACACTTAAAATTACTAGGTTTAATGAGACATCATATAGGTAATATGGGAAATATTCCTTAAAGATGGTGAGATGATATGTGGCAACTATAGGATCAATTTGAATACCTATAATGATAAAAGTTAGACACCTGCACATATTGAAAATGTTAGGATTGAATGAAATCAAGACACTAAGACTAGTTATGAAGTGGACGATTTTTTAATATATATATATATATATATAAAGAAGTTGTATAGAATAGCAAAACCAAAATGCTCTTTTTCCTACTAATTATAGTACACATGTTGTAGTTTGGCAATGCCCTAAAGCTATACATCATTACTAGTAAGTTGTATCAAGATACCTATTTAATATATAGTATATGGTTTAGTGAGATAGTTACACTTGGATTGCATATTGTTATACCACTGGTTGGAGCCAACATAGTGACAGAGAATGAATCATTTTAGAGAATTCTATGGATAGAAACAAAGGGGAAAAGGAAGAAAAAAAAACCATCAATAACAACTTTCCCTCGATACATACACTCACACAATTATGACTTGGAGAAGAGGTGAATGGAACAACAACTCTTCTAAGTTTTTACCCCTTTCGACCATTCCAAACACTTACATACATGCTTGGAGTAGGCTTACATTTCTTCTGACGGAAGATGGTTCGTAGATGTTTTTCATGTGACCGATCAAACTAGAAGGAAATTAACCGACAACAATGTTAGGGCTAACTACACTAGAATTAACTGGGATAGAGAGGATTGAACTGATGTTGAAGGTATTTGCTGGGCTTGTTGATTTACAATGTAACATAGTGGAAGTCAAGGCATGGACTTGAAGGTATTTGCTGGCCTTGTTGATTTACAATGTAACAAAGTAGAAGTCAAGGCATGGGTTATTATTATATAATAGCAATAGCAACTCAATGCATAAGTGTGATTCTTAGAGTCACGTTACGAAGCCAATGACAACAAATATGAGCCATAGTGTGAGTCATTCTTCTCTACTGTTTTAATGCATTCGCTGAGGGAATAAATTGCCTTTGCATATCCTCATGCTTATGCAAATAAAAGGCATTATAAAGTCCTTTTAAATCTTCTCCATTACTGCTAATGGGGATATCCGTAACTATTTGCTTCTTATCACCATAATGATCAAGAATCGATCATGCGTTAGACTTAAAGCAAGTGCTTGGTTGATAGTGTTGCTTGGAGTGCATGACTTGATTTGTGAGGATTCAACATCAATAAATCGAGGGCTTTAGCTGCTATACGGGAACAAGGTAAGTTTTTAAGGGTTTTCCATCCATATGCAAAGTTAAATGTGTCATCATGAGGTTTTCATGTAAGTTGAAGGTTTAATACGAGGCTTTAGGGAACTTGCTGTATGTATAATGTTATAATTTATTTATTTATTTTTGGAGTGGTTTATGCATGTCCCTAATCACGGGTTGCATGCTAAATTATGGGAATAGAGGAAATAGAGGCCAATTTGCGAGTTATGTGGTGTTTATGTCTTGAAAACCAATTTTTCTTCATTAAATGGAAAGTTATCAGGTTTGAAAGGATGAAATCTAGCTGAAGTGAAATTTAAATTTAGAGTTAGGAATTGGAATTAAATTGGTTTAATCTTATTCTTTTTCCCTTTTTCTTTACTGATATATCAGGCTCAATTGGTAAACTCTATGACCATTTAGATATATTTAGGGATCAAGACACAATTCATCATAAACATTTGAAACTACATAATTGTAAGTGTTGGATCTATTGATAATTTGATGAATATATGAAGTTGCAGCCTCAAAATGTGGTATTTTGCTGTTGAAATCACATGTTTCAAATTGGATAAAGGCTATAAAACATTGGTATCAATATTGGTTAAGGTATCTTATGAAAATCTTTAAGTTAAAGTTGAGGGGTTGGTATTTTGGCTAGGTCAAAGGACATAACAAAGGCTTTATAATGTAAAATTACATATCAAAATCTACTCAGAAGATGCTAGATAAGAATTCCAACTAGAGTGGACTTAGAAGGTAAGTCAAAAAATACTTTATTAAGGATCCTAAAGGCAACCCGACTCAAAGGATGATTCAGATGATAATTTAGAGAGAAACTCAGAGGATACCCTACATGAAAGGTTACCTAAAATGACCTTAAAATGTAAACACTTAGGTATAAATAACTTCTCAAATTAAGGATTATAAACTCAATATGAAGAATAATGAGTAGATTATTAACATTCCATAACTTGTACAAGTACTAAAGACATCAATTGTAATCTAAGGACTTCTGATAAGGAAAAGCTTTGCAAATTTTAGCTAGCGTGAGCAATAGGAACTTCAGGTAAGTAGGATTAATACTTCATCATACCTTGAAGTATTATTTCAAAATATTTGGAGACTTTGGTACGTGCTTGCTTATGATTGTAGTTAGTTGTTTGTGCGTGTGCACCGTATGTGTTTGAGATTTGATTTGTTGTAGTGGGAGTTGAGCTTCATGTAATGTTTACTCCATAAATATTGCCCTATTTGACTTGTTTGAGCTTGTTTGATCATCTTAAAAACAAACTAACTTGAATTCGGCCTAACGTCTTACTTAACATACATCGCAACTTGTTAGGGGTAACGATTAAGGCTCTTAAGCTAAACATAAACCCCTTCAATGAGGATAGTTGAAATGGCCTTTCCTTACCTTATTGAACTAAGTGACAAGAGAGAAGGTTCCAGCAAGGTTATGGGTTATGGTTCAAAGGTCATCTTAGGTGGAGGGTGTTCTCTATTACATAAGCTTTGATTTGATTTTGATTTGTGAGTGTGTGGCATTAAACTCCTTAACCCAGATTAGAGTTGGAGCAATTTCTCTAATCTCACAATGAATTAGATAACATTATGCGATGACATTTGCTTGTACATACATTGTATCTAACTAATTTAGTTGAAAACCTTGCTTGTGATGTGTTGAATGTATACTTCTATCTCCGTCCGGTTATTGAGCAAGTTATCGCTTATTCTCCTATAGTCTGTTTTGCAGGTTCAAAATGATACTACAAGTACTACACTCAAAACCAGAGCTTTAGTAAATGAGGTTAAGGAGTAAGAATCAAGGAGAATTTGGTTGAATTTTTGTTCTAATTATTGACTTTTTTTTTCTATCTACTAAGAAAACTACTTAAGTCTTGTTAGGAGACTCGTTAGTTTTTGATCTTTTGGTTTGTATACTAAATAACATGTGCTTGTAGTTTTACGAGTACTCTTCTAAAATGTCAAATTACAAGTTTGCTTATCAGTAATTTTACAAAATTATTTCATAAGTTTATATCAAGCAGGTATCAAATTAGATGCTTCAAAGTGATAGAGTCGAGTATGCTTAGTGTAAACTAAGTTTATGATGGCAACTGTAAGGTCAATTTTTATGTTAAGATAGTTCGTATGATAGGGCTCCTATGACTCTACCTTTTAGGGTGTGACATATATGGCTAAGAATAACAATGGAGTTGATGGAGGAAACGGGTATGCTATAGGAGCGAGAGGTGAAAACAGTCATGAAAATCATGGAATTATTACTCTAGAAAAGTTTGTAAGGATAGTGAAGGAATTTCATCTTATGATAGATGAACTTATGGTGGCTAAGAGATGGATAACCAACATAGAGAAGATCTTTAAAGGCTTTGAGATTCCTAAAGGGAGGAAGGTATCATTTGCTACTTACATGCTAAGAGAGACTGTTGCTAATTGGTAAGAAGCAAAGAGGGTACATTGTGGTACTCCTATGACTTGGGTTGTTTTCATGGAGTTGTTTTATAGTAAGTATTTTCCTACCAGTCTTTGAGAAAGGTTGGTACGCTAGTATTATGATTGCAGGCAGGAGAGTTGATGAAGCCGAACTCATTCACCTACATAAGTTCCTACTAGAGGCCTAGAAAGTTGATGAAGGGTCCAAAGTGCAAAGATTTGTTAGAGGCTTAGAAGTTGCTCTATAACATGAGGTAGTGACTTCTGAGCTACAGACCTAATGCAATTGTGGTCAACAAAGTAAAAAAGATAGAGAAGAGTAGGAGTGAGATGTTAAAGGCTAAAGCTGAATCTTCAAGCGGAAGGTGGTTCTAAGGAAGAGACTTGTTACAAGTGTGGTAATGTAAGACAAGAGTAAGAAAGTTTTCCTTCAGCCTACTAGGCCTATAGCTAGACTAATGGTTGTACCAGTTAAGCCTTTACTAGCGAAGGCAATTCTTTTGTTATTAGCCTTATTGCCATTCGTGCTAGCTTTAGCACTCAAATGCACTAAATGTAGAGGTCCTCATGATTTGACAGAGTTTAGATGGCTTGATGGAGTGTGTTTTTCTTGTGGTAAGGTAGGACATGTCAGTAGGGAATGCCTAGAGAAGGTGAAAATTCCATCGACTTTTTGTTTTAGTTGCAAGTAAAGGGAGGCATAGAAATTTTGAGTGTAATGTAATTAATCAACCAACCCCAGTGCAATAGCCAATACTACAGTAGAATGTTAGAACCCATGGTAGAGGATAGGAAGGCAATACTGTGATTGCAGGACTAAGGTAAAGGGCTCTTACAAGAGTATTTGCATTTCAACAGTAGCAGCCAAATGACTAAGAGGATCAAGGGAATGACACCATGCCAATTACGATTCTAGTGAACTCTACTATAGCATACGTATTATTTGATACTAGTGCCACCCATTCTTGTATAGCTGAATCTTTTGTGTTTGCATGTTGTGTAAAACTTGAATTGTTAGTTGATTCTTTGTAAGGGTATTAAAATAGAGATTCGAGGCTATGTTTTGCTAGTTGATCTGTATGTTTTAGAGATGTCTAACTTTGACATTATTTTTGGAGTGAATTGTCCACAAAGTAATTATGCTGCTACAGTCACTTTCGGGTTAAAAAAGAGAAAGGGTTAAGAAACAACAAGAGGATGGGGTAAAATAAAAGGAAAGAGAGAAGAACCAAAAAAAAAAAAAGAAAAAGAAAAATAAAAAGAGAAAATAAGAAGAAAAAAAAAGAGAAGAAGAAAGAAAAAGAAAAAGAAAAATGGAAGCCTAGAAAGTAGGCTTGAATGTAATGTAAAAGCCCCAAAAGATATACGCCATCTCAACAAGGGTAGTAAACTTGAACATAATTCTTCCCAATTCATCACAAAGGCCCGAAATCAAAGCCCAAACATCCCTAAAAAACACAAGGCCCTCATACCCATTTGGAATCACATTTCGAGCTTCAAAATACAAATCCTTCAAACACATCACATTTCGAATCATAAACCTTCTTACCTACCTTGAATCACTAAAACAAGGTCACCCCACTGATAACCCACATATACTCAATAAAAGCTTTTTTGGTTAAAAGGAATAATTTATCTTAAATAAAAATTGTTTTTGAAATTGGAGTAAGTACAATTCTGGTTTTTTCTAAATGGTTGTTGACTTGTAAACCCGGGTTACATAAGTAATTCTCTTAAATAGGCCTTCTGATCGATCCCTCTTGAAATCATCTAACCTAAAGCTTAATATTGAACCAAAAAAGACCTAATAGATTGATCGAGGTATATCACTTACAAATTAAACCACAATTTTTGAAACAGTAGTCAAGAGCAAAATTCAAATGAAGAGTATGTAAAGAAGTTCTCTTTAACTAAATTGATCATGAGTTACTATTTCCTTAAGAAATAAATGTTTAAAGTTACAAGACCCCAAGGTTGGCATGCTACTAGATTAGCCTTGGTGATAATGGGATTAGGAGAAATTTTCAAAGATCAAGAAGAATATAAAATGTCCCACATGATTATCAGGGAAGGGAATGGTTTATGGCTCTTGCTTCTTAATAAGAATTTGTATCCTTTAACAAACTTCCTAAACAAAAAAGAGAGAAAAAGAAAAAGAAAGGGAGAGAGAGAAGGTAAAGGCTTGCTATAATTTTTTCCATCCATTTTTCAAAGTCATGTCGGTTTAAGTGGCTAAGCTTTCAAACCAATTAGTTTGCTTTCTTCTAATGTGGTTGCACCTTTTGAATTGACCTTAGTAGTCAAAGTGATCCTCTTTAATATAGTTATCCTCATAGTTGATGTCTACCAACTTCATACAAATAAAGGGACCTTGTCCCTAATTCTTATTCCATCCTGGACAGCTTCTAATTAACAAATTCTTTGTTTGTAAGTCTCTAAGAGACTAAGTCTTCAAAAATGATCACATAACCATAATTGCTTATTCAATCTCCTTTAGGGTCTTAAGCAAGCCCATAGGGTGCCTTCCCTTCTTTAATTATCTTTTAGGGTTCTAACCAGCTCATAAAGTGTTGTCCCTTCTTACATTTCATTTAGGGTTTTAAGTAAGCTCATAAGGTACTTTCCCTTCGTCAAATTGTCTTTAAGGGTTTTAGTTAGCTCATATAACATTGTCCCATTTTACATTTGTTGAGCCTTAATTCGGTTTTTCTTAATTTAACTTATGCCAAGTTTAACCCATTTAATATAAATTACTCGTCAAAATTAAGGAAATATTTTTCTTAAAAACAATGTTTTAAAAAATATTTCTAAAAAATTAGAGTTGCCAACTAGTTAAAAAATGAAATTAAGGTTTTTAAATGGGAAAACCTTAATTTAGCCATTTGTTTGTTAATATTCTAAAAAAATAATTTTTAGAAAATTAACCAAAAGAAACTAAGTTTGGGGATTAACCTATTAAGACTAAGTTGTTATGTAAAAATAAAAAAAAAACTAATGGGCTTTATTTTTATTTTATTCTAAAATACTAAGATATATACAGATATGCAAAACATAACTAAAATTAATTTTTTATCACAAGTTTTTCAAGAAAAAGGAAAAAAGTTTTTTTTTTTTTAATTTTTTATACTGTTGTTTGAAAGGTGCTTACGTATCGACTAGTCGAGATCAAACCAACATAGTTTTTTTTAGAAAAGATTTAGTGAATGGATTTTTTTTTTCAACTTAAAAATTGAGCCAGATTTATATTTACTTAACAATTTATATATTTTTTTTACAAAACCTAAAAAGATCTAATTTCGCGAATATATTTTTAAAAAAACCTAACTAACTAAATCTTTTTAAAAAATCTGGTTAAGATTTTTTTTTAATTTTTTTTAAAAATCACTATGTGCTAAAATCAATCTTTTCTAAATCCTATATGTAAAATATACAAAGGTACGAATCTTGGAGAAAAAATATGCGATTTTTTAAAAAAATGCAATCTAACTAAATTTATCAAAAAATTCAAATTTTCTAAAAAATTGCAAATGATATGAAAACTAAATATGTATATATATATATAAAACCTCGACTAAAGAAAACAAATTAGTAAAAATAATTAAATTAAATAATAAAAAAACAATAAAATAAAATAATAATAATTTTTTGTTACCTAAACCGATCGAGTTACGCATGATTGACGTGTTTGTGTTAACCGTATCGTGATCATCTAGACTATGTTTGCGTGCTTGGTTGTGGAATTGATCGTATATGTGTAGTAGTGAAATTTGATCGTAAAGTAGACGACATGCTATGTGTGTGATTGATCGAGTGACTGTATTCATGTGTAAGCTATGTGAAATCAAGTTTCAGGTGCTGTATGTGCATGTTGAATTGTGTCAAGTGATATTATGTTTGTTGAATGGCTGAGTGACATTAGGTGGTAGGTGAATGCTATCGTGTACATGAAGGAGTGAGTGATAGCATGTGGAGAGAGGTCAGGATCATGCGTCCGTATGAGTGCTGTGATTGAGGCATGTCAATGTGTGTGTGAGTGCAGTCAAGCGAAATCAACGTAGGAGTAGGACATTGTGATCAGGTAAGGCGAATGCTGGTAATAAGTGTCGGAGAGTGATGCGTATAGTACGTGTTAGTGATTAATGTAGCAGTGAGTGTAGGCAAGTGTGTCAGTACAGATCATGTTCGTAAGTGGAGTGTAGATCGTGTTTATGAGTGGAGTATGGATTGTGTTTGTGTGAGCTGGTGTTCGTCGGATTAGGTGTTGGGGATGAGTGTAGAGCTGTGTCGTGTGTTAGGGATTGTGAAAATGTGTCCAAATTTCACTATCGAATTCCTATTTATAAGTCACATAATAGAATCTTTTGAATAATTTTGGATCTAGATTTAATCTCAACCAATTCTAGATATAAAAGATATGATAATAAACTCATATACGAAAGATAAAATTTAGATTCTTTGAAGATTTAACCTAATTTCTAGAAACCCTATATTGGTTTGAGCTTTTTATTTTCTAGTCCCGACTCTATACAACTTGATTTAGCCCAAAAACCTACTTAAAAAATCCTAAGTCTATTCTAGCTCAATATAAATTAGATAAAAATTCACTTTATATCGGACTCAACTAAAATATTTTAATGAAGCTTGATCTTTTTAATGACTTAGAATTTACTAAATTGAATGCACACCATTATTTGACTTGACCTTAAACGACTTAACATGACTCGACTTGACTTCATTTGATACGACTTGATTTCATTTGATATGACTTGACACTTTATTTTTATTTATTTTTGTTATTATTTTTTTCTTCTTCCTTTATTTAATTTTCATTTTTTTTATTTTTTATTTTTCTTTTTCTTTAACCTGGCTTAATAAAAATACTAAAATAAAACGACAAAAATGAGGTATCCACAGCTGCTCCTCTTTGTAACGAAGTTCAATTAGAACTCTGCTACAAAGATAAAAGAGATATCAATTTTTGCCAAACTCTACTTTAAACTGATAGAATAAGGATTACTAACTTAAATGTTCAGCTAAGCTATGTTTTATCTTGAAGAAAGATATCGAGTTGAAAGGTCAATGTAAAGAATAATAGCCTATCTTGAAAAGGCAAGGCAAAGGGATGGGAATCCTGTCTTGAAAGGGAGGGGTAAAGGAATAGGAAGTCTGTCTTGAAAGGATTATGCAAAGGAATAAGAAACCTATCTTGAAAGGATGGGGTAAAAAAAAAATGGGGCACCTATCTTAAAGAGATAGGGCTAAAGATTTAGGGTGATTAGGAGGCCCATCTTAAAAGGCGGGGCAAAAAGGAGGCCATCTTAAAAGGATAGGGCAAAAGGTTAGGGGGCCTATCTTGTAAGGATAGGGTAAAAGATTAGAGGGCTCGTCTTGAAAGGACGGGGCAAAAGGGAGCCTATCTTGAAAGGATAGTGTAAAAAGAATAAGGGGCCTATCTTGAAAGGATAGGGCAAAAGATTAAGGTACCTATCTTGAAAGGATAGGACAAATGATTGGGGTGCTTATTTTGAAAGGATAGAGTAAAAGATTAGGGTGCCTAGCTTAAAAGGATAGGGCAAAAGATTAGATGAGGCCTATCTTAAAAGGCTAGGGCAAAAGTTTAAGGTGTTTATCTTAAAAGGATAGGGCAAAAGTTTAGGGAACTTATCTTAAAAGGATAGGGCAAAAGAATAAGGGCCTATCTTAGACGGATAGGGCAAAAGATTAGGGTGCCTATCTTGAAAGGATAAGGAAAATGATTGGGGTACCTATCATAAAAGGATAGGGCAAAAAAAAAAAAAAAAAATCAGGGTGCCTATGTTGAAAGGATAGGGTAAAAAAAAATTAGGATGCCTATCTTAAAAGGATAAGATTAAAGATCAAGTGGCCTATCTTGAAAGGATAGGGAAAGAGATTAGGGTGCCTATCTTGAAAGGATAGATGAAGAAATTAGAGGGCCTATCTTGAAAGGATATGACAAAAGGATTAAAGAAGCCTGTCTTGAAATGACAATGCAAAAGGATAAGATTAAACACTATGCTGAAAAATTGATGTTCTTGAAAGAACAATTAGCTTCTCGAAAGGATAGATCTTTTGAAGAAAATAACTTAACAAAAGGGTTTGAAGGCATTGCTAATTGTTTTTTATACCTAAGATAACTAATGTTCCTTAATGTAGGATGACAAAAGTTCTTATAGTGAAACTTTTTGAACCCTAAACACTGGATAAGTAAAGTTCTCAAAATTTCTATGATAGTCTAAGCTCTTAGTATGATGACAAAGGCTTTTGAATAATCTTTTCATAGGATGTCTAAAGTTCTTGAATGTTCTCACATCAAAGTTCTTGAACTAAGAATGACTTAGACCCTTGAATTTGATAACCAAAGTTCCTAAGGAAGGATGACTAAGGTTCTTGAAATTCCCTCAAGGGATTACTAATGTTCCTCACTCAAGGGTAACTAAAGTTCACATTGCAAATTCTCAAATTTTTCACTTTTTGAAACTCAAAGAAAAAAAGTGTGATTTATTGAAAAAAAATCTATTCATCTTTTTCTTTCTAATAAGTAACAAAAATATACCAACTTTGAATGTTATAGATAAGTCATATGCTCATTCTTTTAGCCCATTGGCCATTCATTTTTTATCTTTGATTGCTTATTCGCTAGGATGAGGGAATAGGAAAAAACTTCAATTGAACACCTTGTTTTTCTTGCTATAGGGAATTTCTATTTGATTTTGGGCCAAGGGCTTCTCGTGCTCCCAAGGCATGCTTGAATTTTGCTTCATAAGTTTCACATTAGGGAAAGTTTCTTGATTATTTGAATAATTTAGTCAAAGAGGACTTTCTCACACTCTCAAATGACTTGTTTTCACTCTCAACTACGATTCCAAAAATTATGGTCAGTGTTGTAAGTGATACACTTTGATTGATTTGATAGGTCTTTTTCTCAAGGTTATATTGTAGGCTTTTGGTCATTGGCTTAAACAAAAGGGGATATTGATGTGCTAGCCAATTTTGAAAAAATTAATATCTCAACCTGAGTCTACAAGTCTTAGAATTAGGGCTTCATTCCTTTAGGCTTGAAATTTCTTGCTCATGTTTGTGCTTTGAAGGATATTTGGGGAAAACTCAAGTCCCTAATTTGGAATTCATGGGCTCAACATTTTTAAGATAGTTGGGCCTTAGGGCCTTTAAGAGCATTTGAGTTGTTCTTTAGGGTGTGATTACCTTACTTCTTTTTTTTTTCCTTCTTTTTCCTTTTTTTTTTCTTTTTTTCCCTTTTCCCTTTTTTCTCTTTTTGTTCTCAAAGGTGATTGCCTAACATGTGTCTGAGTTTTTGCTTGAAGAAATTGATGGCCTTAAAAACCATGAGCTCAAAGTGTATAAGTTTAGTGAAGTGGGGTATGGCTTTCAAGGAGTGTTTGAGAAAGATTAATGGCCTTGCGGTGCTTGAATGAGTGTATGGATTTGAGTGAAATGTATAGTTTGAAACTCTTCTTCATTCTAAAGAAATTGAGTTATCAATGACAATTATTGCTCATGAATTGACATGACTAAAGCAAGCATAAGTTAGTTTATCCCTTCTCTCTAAAATCAATTGCCTTAACCTCCTGATTACCCTAGTGTGGGGTGATTCTTGATAGAGTTTATTTTTTGAAAAACTTCCCTCAAATGGCTCAAATGGGCTAACAAGGGATAAAATGTTTAGGGAGTGAAATGAATGTCTATCATGTCATGCCTTGAAAAGGTGAAATCGTAACAGTCCTACTATGTGAGCTATCCTAAGATAGAAACTGTCTTTATAGTTGCTATCTTAAGATGGAGACCTAGTTCACACTGGGCATACTTGACTCTACCCTTTTGAAGCATCCAGTTAGATACCAACTTGATATAAACATGCAGAGTAATCCTCTAAAATAATTTGTTAAAAAATAAACTTGTAATTTGACCTTATAAGAGAGTAGTAGTAAATCCCATAGGTACCTATCATTTTATATACAAACCAAAATATTGAAAACTACCAAGCTCCTTAGGGAGTCCTGTGTAGTTTTTCTTAAAAGATAAGAAAGTTAATACTAAGGTAATAATCGACCATTTCTTGTTGTATCTCACTCCTTGTCCTAGTTTACTAGTGTTTTAGTATTAGGTAAGTACTTGTAATCTATTTGAAATTGGTAAAACAAACTATAGGAGAATGAGTGACAACTTGCTCAGTAAGTGGGGTAGAGATAGAAATATGCACTCAGCACATCACAAGCAAGGTTTTCAACCAAGTTAGTTAGATGCAATTCATGTATAAGCAAATGCCATTGCATGATATTTTTCGGTCCGTCATAAGATCAGAGAAATTACGTTCGCTCTAATCTAAGTTGAGGAGATTGACGTCATATACTCACGAATCGAAACCAAACCAGGGCTTGTAAAATGGAGAACACCCTCCTCCTGTGACCACCTTTGAACCATGGCCCCTAACCTTACCTAACCTCCTCTCCTATCACTTAGTTCGGCTAAGGGTAGGAAATGACTATTTCAACTATCCTCATTGAAGTGAGTCTGTGTTTAGCTCGAGATTCCTAGTTGTTACCCCTAGTAAGTTGCAATGGATATTATATTGGATGTTAAACTAAGTTTGAGTTAGTTCATTTTTAGGGTGATCAATCAATCTCAAACAATTCAAGCATAATATTTATGAAATAACCATAACATGGAGCTTAGATCCCATCATAGCAATCGAAACCCAACCACAAGTGCTGCATACATACAAACAACTAACTACAATCACAAGCCAATACATACCAAGGTCTTTAGATATTCTAAAATAATATCTCAAAATGCTGTGAAGCATTGATCCTACTTACCTATACTGAAGCTTACTCCAAAAAATCTAGAACGTCAAGGCTCTACTCACTCAGAAGTCCTATATAACCAAAGCTCATATTCAATTTTTGTAAGATTTACGAACACGTTAGGGTTTTATCTAGTATTTAGTATAGATATTATTTATATAGTTATTCAGTAGAGTTCAGTATATATATATATATTTATATACATACATATTTTATATATCCATATATATTTTAAGTATTTTATTTTATCATAAATAAATCAATTTACTTATTAATATCTAATCTACGTAGTTTTATTATTACTTATATTATATTGTTTCAATTGTATTAAAACATACTTACTATTATTTATAGTATGTTTTAATTATGGAAAGATAGCCATAGGATGATATTTTTCGTAATATTACAAAAAAAATTTGTTTTATTACCTAAAGTGATTCATTGTTAGTAAGATTAGTATTTTGGAATTTGTATGAGCTCTACTATACGTTTTACGTGTTTCGTTTAAAGAATTATCTCTAGAGGGTATTTCTAATTCTAGTATACACATAAAATTGTATAGCAACCAATATCATGTTGATATTATCTCATGTAATGAAAATATATTTTCACACAATTTTGCAACAAAATATAATAAATCATATATACTCAAATTTACGAAAGTAATAATGTTAAATTTGTAGGAATATAAAGTTCGATTTTTAATAGTTTTGATAAATGATTATTACTAGGGATTCACTTATTTTGAGAATCAATACTAATAATATATAAGTCTTACAACTATCAATATTCTAAGTTTATAATTCGAAAAAAAACAAGATGGTACAAATAAAATACTTCATTTAGAAAAATGATGAAATAATAGATATCTCTTTTCTATAATTATTAAATATCAATTAAACAACACTTATAATTATAGAAATAAGGTTACCTGAAAGTATCGAATAACGAAAAATTGAATCTTCTAGTCTTCCTTTCTTCTTTTCATTTTTTCCTTCTTCATCTTCTTTCGTTTTTCTTCTCTTTTCTTTTTTTTTTTCACATTTTTTTTTCTCTCTCCATTTCTCTCTCTCTTCCCCTTTCCTCTCTTTCTCTCTTCCCCTCTCCTCTCTTTTTCTCGTCTCATCTTCCTCCTTGATTCATAATGGTGTAAAGCCACTTTTATAGGGACAATTTTCACCGCCTTTATAAGCCAATTGAAATATATATATTATTTTTTTGGATATTTTAATAAATTTAGTATATTTTATTTAATATCTATCCAAATTCTTAGAATATTAAAAGAATAGTCTTTCTTTTCATCGCTAACATTCTTAATAAAGAATAATTCATGGTTAGAATTTACTTTTATCACGTATTGTTATTTCGGGTGAGTTTTAATGTAATTATTAGTAAAAATATTAGTAATGTATAATATATAGTTAAGTTATATTAATTATTTGAGACTTATTTATATACATCTTATACGACATTTTACTCATCAATATTAATTATTAAGATTACTTAGTTGATTATAAAAGATTCATCTTAAGCTATTTCTAAAATTACAAAACTTTACGTTATAGCAATTAGGCCCGATAAAACTTAATATTTCTAAGAAAGTTTGGTATAAATGAGCTTAAAGTGAAATATTAAAGCTATATGGTTACTTCATTTAAATTTTCTTCTAGTTATGAGAGTTCAACTTAATTCTATGAATGTTATCATAAATCATAATTTCTAGATTGTCTTTTAAGCATTAAATTTTTTAATTAATTTCTTATTAATTTATATAATTATATATCTATAACTAGATATAATTCTGACATTCTCACACCTATGAATGCTTCTAATCAATTTAATGAAGAGGGAATATCCAACCAGCTAGGTTTATACTAATTCAATTACTTTTACGTATTATCTCGTTTCATTAGTAATATTATTATACTTATTAATCTATTGTTAAGATTCGTATTCTTGTCGTTATGAGTAATATTAGTATAAACTATTTTACAACTATTGATCTAGCTTATAAATATATTTTTCTATAAAAGATATAAACTACTCAAACGCTAGCAGGTCGGACTCATGTGGCATTAGGTATTATATATATTTTTAAACTTTCTAGTTAATATATGGGTATAATTATTATTTATATTAAGTATACTCATAAAAATACATATATACTCATATAGTAAATTATACTGTATTATCTCATTTTATAACTTAATTAGCTTATTTTTAAGTTTTCGTCACATTTTAAGCTTGATTTTAGAGAGTTCGAGCAATTTTGTGCTATATTAAGTAATCATACTTCTAAGGGAAAAATTGGGATTTTAGGTAATTATTTTCAAAATCTAATTTCACTAGATCACTTCAACTAACTTTTCTATCTTAGTCGTAAAGTTTAGGCTCAATCAGATAACTTTTCCCTAAAGCTCTAAATTTAGGTACGATTGCTTTAAATTCAACTTTAAGGTTTTATATAGAGTACATTCTCACTATTTTGATTGTATTCTCGATATTTTTATTATATTATGGATTTTCAAACATACGAGAATTCCTCGATTAGGGTTATTAAGCTTCTCGTAAGTTTCTAGCCTAATTGGTTTACTTTTCCGAATGCCTTAGATTAACTATTGACTCTAATTGTATAAGGATAGAACTTTGTCCTATTACTCAGATGTTCATGTTTTAATTGCTTATTTATGGGATATTACATATTATTCTTTCAATTTGTGTATCACATGTAAGATAGACTTCCTTTAAGAAACAAGTCTTATCCTTACTTTTATGTTTCTTAACTCTCACAAGTGTTTTAGGGTTTGTATTTAGGATTAGGGCTTACCTCTTATCATTCTAAATACTTTAACTAATGAGATACTTTCATCAATTTGATAATGAAACATTTTATGTTTTTGTTTGCCCTTATTTGCCCTAATTTCATTTGATAAGACCAAATACTCTGTGATGCCCCAGCTAGTCACATGCCCTTTTACCTTTAAAAGATTGCCCCTTTTGACTCCATTAATTAGGTCCTTTTATTTCCCCTTAGCCTAAGCTTAGTCATAGTGGGGACAAACTTTATATTCGGTTTTAAGGTTAGAGCGGGTGGGCTAGTTTTCTTGGAGTGAGTGTTTACGACCTTCTAGGCTTAGAAAGGATGGGTGTTGATGGACAAAGCTCTGGGTGAAGTTAGTAGGCCATGTGTTTAAGGTTTTTTTTTTAGCTCAAAGTAGGTTGAAATAGATGGGAAGATCTATGGTTTGCGTTTTAGGTTTTTATATCTAGGGCTTTTGAAAAGGTTTGGCAATAAGTTTCTCTTTAAGGATCGTGTTTTTGGTTTAGGCTTTTCTTGGGGATGGGCTATGTTTCTACCATTTTCATTTATCAATTTCTAGTGTACATTCCTCTTTTTCCCCTCAACATTAGTTTTAGTATCAAGCTTAATTGATAAGCTATAAGGTGTTTTGTGCTCAAAATATGTGACTACTTAAACTAAGTTTGGATTAAAACTGTTGTTGTCGTTTGTCGTCTTACTTCAAAGTGAATGGATATGGGCTTTAGAAAAATGGGCTTAACTGCTTAAAAGTAAGAACTCAAAGCCTATAAATTTTGTACTTGTTAGCAATTTTTTTTTTTTATTTTGAAAAATTTTACTCTAAAGACATTTGAAAACACTTATTTTACAAAAAGCTATGTTACAAACTGAACCATTAATATTTCCCTAATTCAGTAGAAGAACTCAAAAAAGTTATAGAGTTGATGGAAATGATGGTTATTTTACAAAGTTGACAGCCAATGATAATGACTTATTTACATGTAACATTTTTTTTTTTATTTTTATGAAAAACTTTTGAAAAACCTTCTTATTAATGGAAATTGAAGAGAAGCTATGCTATAGATAATTGGATTGCTAATACCACCTAAAGAATAGAAGAAGTTAATTATTAAGACTAGATAATGAAGACAACAAAGATATAAAAGGACTTGAAAACCCTACTTATTAAGGAAAGCTAAAGAGGACCTGTGCTATACATGACTGGATTACCTATATTACATGAAGAATATAAAACACCAAATGATGAAGATGACATGATGAGGATAATAAAGCTTTAAAGGAAACAATTAGAAATTAGAGGGTGGTAATTTTACAAAAGGGGTGCCTAATATTACAAAAAAATGAGTAAGGGACAATTTAGGGATAACAATTATTTACAGATCAAGAGTAATGAATATTTACAAGTCGTAGGATTTTTTTACCTATTTTTTTTGTACACATGGGTTATTGAACAAATTTCTAATGCAAGTATAAAAAAAAAAATGAATGAATACATAGATAGCATACAAGTGAAGCACACCCATGCAGATATAAGACTGACAACTGGATAATAGTGTGATAATCTATAAAAAAATTTTAGATTTGTAGCTTTATTAAAATCGTATAGTAAAATCAATTGAGTACAAATGAGTTAGACCCTTGTTGGGTTTATAATTTTCTATATGTACAAATGTGGAAAAAGTATAGAGAAAATTTTAATAGTTTATAGGGGAACTTTTTTTTTTTTACATGAAAAGAAAATACATGGAAAAAATTGTACGACCAATATATCACATGGGAAAATAATAAAATTGCAACTCTTTACTTATGATATATTTTTTTGAAAACATTACACTAATATTCTTTTGTTTGCCTACAAAAAAAAAAAATTAATGCAATTTAGTGGGTTCGATCTTAAATCTTATTGTGCTACCTTTTATTTGTAAAATGAATAAAAAAAATACATAATGCATATATTACAAAATAATACATGGGTAATCATATAATGCACAAAAAAAGAAGATAAAAAATAACAATATATATACAACAAACTATAGTATAAAATTAATGCAATATGCTACAAATACATGCTATGCAATAAAGTCAATAAATATTAAATTATAGGAATGAAATCACTATGAACCTACGGTTAAGGAATACACTTATATATAAGTGGATTGAAAATAAAAAAAAAATGAAGCTTGTGGACACTTATATATAAGGGTATTGATTTTTTTAATATCCCTTCTTCTTTTTTTTTTGAAAGAGAAAGCTAAACCGACTATGGATTATAATTACCAAAATTTTTATATAATTTAAAACCAACCATTTTTAAAAAAATAATGATGCAGGAGAGTGGAGTCTATGGGTCTTAGGCTATGTAGGTCTAAGCATTTTCGAAGAAAAACCTAGTGGCCTATATTGAGTGGGCTTACCTATCACCGCTAAGTGAGGGGAAAGACCCCAACGACCTAAGGGTTATATAATGGCGGCTCGTTTTAGTTTCTTAAGGTGGCCTAGGTCCAACTACATCTAAGTATACATATAATATTAAAAAAAAAACTTTAGCCCCCCTAAATTCCTTAAAATAGGCCCATTAGGCTAAGTTCTTCTTAGTAAACCTGCATTGCTAAAACTTAGTTAATACAACTATATTATAGTATATACATTAAAAAAAATGAAGACTCATTAATTAATTTTTAATTTTACATAACTAGCTCACTAGAGTTTCTAGTGGAGTCGCCAATTCTATCGAGCTCTAATTCGGTTTTCTTTAATTTAGCTTATACTAAACTTAGCTCGCTTAATATAAATTACTTGACATAAAATTAAGGAAATATTTTTCTTTAAAAAAATGTTTTGAAAAAATCTTTTTAAAAAATTGGAGTCGCCAACCAGTTAAATTAGTAAAAAATAAAATTAGGGTTTTTGGGTGGGAAAACCCGAATTTACCAACTAGTTTATGGATATTCTAGAAAATTAATTTTTAGAAAATTAACTAAAAGAAACTAAGTTTAGGGGGCTAACCTATCAAACTAAGTTACCATATAAAAATAGAAAAAATTAATGGGCTTTATTTTTATTTTTTTTTTCTTCTAAAAATACTAAGATATATACAGATATGCAAAACATAATTAAAATGAAATTTTTATTATTTTTTATTACGATTTTTTCAAGAAAAAGGAAAAAAGTTTTTTTTTTTTTTTATACGGTTGCCCCCAAGGTGTTTATGTATCCGCTAGTCAAGATCAAACCAATGTAGTTCTTTTTTTAGAAAAGATTTAGTAGGTGGATTTTTTTTCAACTTAAAAATCGGGCCATATATACATTTATTTAACGATTTATATTTTTTTATAAAACCTAAAAAGATCTAATTTCGTGAATCTATTTAAAAAAAACCTAACTAACTAAATCTTTTTAAAACTTTGGTTAAGATTTTTTTATTATTTAAAAAAAATCACTGTGTGTTAAAATTGATTTTTTCTAAATCTTATATGCAAGATATATGAAGATATGGATCTCGGATAAAAGATATGCGATTTAAAAAAAAATGCAATCTAACTAAATTTATCAAAAAATTCAAATTTTCTAAAAAATAGCAAATGATATGACAACTAAAAATATATATAAAAAAACCTACACTAAAAATAAAAACAAATTAGTAAAAATAATTAAATTAACTAATAAAAAAATAAAATAATAATAATTTTTAATTACCTAAATTTGTTGAGTTGCATGTGATCGACGTGTTCGTGTAGATCATGTCGTGATTGTCTGGATTACGTTCACATGCCTACTTTTAGAATTGATCGTACATGTATAGTAGTAAAATCTGATGGTAAAGTGGATGACGTGTTGGGTGCGTGTGATCGAGTGACCGTATTCATGTGTGAGTTGTGAATGTGTGGCATGTTTGAAATCAAGTGTTAGGTGTTGTATGTATGTGTTGAATTGTGTCAAGTGATATCTTATGTGTTGAATCGCTTAGTGAAGTCAGGTGGTTAGTGAATGTTGTCTTGTGGGTGAGGGAGTGAGTGATAGTGTGTGGCGAGTGAGGTTAGGATCATGTGTTCGTGTAAGTGCTGTGATCAAGGCGTGTCAATTTATGTGTGATTACAGTTGAGTGAAATCAGTGTAGGAGAGTGATAGTGTAATCAGGTGAGGCGAATATTGGCAATGAGTGTTAGCGAGTGATGCGTACAGTAGGTGTTAGTGATCAATGTGGTAGTGAGTATAGGCAAGTATGTTAGTGCAAATAGTGTTTGTGAGTGGAGTGTGGATTGTGTTTGTGTGAGATGGTGTTTGTTGGATTGGGTGTTGGGGATGAGTGTATAGCTGTGTTGTGTGTTGGGGATTGTGAAAACGTATCTAAACTTCACCACCAAATTCCTATTGATAAGCCACACAATTGAATCTCTTGAATCTTTTTGGATATAGATTTAATCTCAATCAATTCCAGATACAAAAGATACGATAACAAACTTAGATACGAAAGACACGATTTAGATTCTTTGAAGATTCAACCTAATTTCTAGAAACCCTATATTGATTTGGGCTTTCTATTTTCCTAGCCCGACTTAGTCCAACTTAATTTAGCCTAAAAACCTACTTAACAAATCCTTAGTTTATTTTAGTCTAATATAAATTAGATAAAAATCCACTTTATATCGGATTAGCCTAAAATATTTTAATGAAGCCCGATCTTTTTAATGACTTAGAATTTACTAAATTAAATATACACCATTATTCGACTTGACCCTAAACTATTCGACTTGACCCTAAACAACTCGACTCGACTCGACTCGACTCAACTCAACTTGACACTTTATTTTTATTTATTATTATTTTCTTCTTTTTTATTTAATTTTCATTTTTTCAATTTTTTTAATTTTTTCTTTTTCTTTTTCTTTTTCTTTTTCTTTATCCTAGCTCAATAAAAATACTAAAATAAAACGGCAAAAATAAGGTGTTTACAATATCTCCTTTAGGGACTTAGCTAGCATGTATAGCCTGTAGGGCGCTACCCCTCCATCAACCTTTCTTAGGATTTTTGCTAACTCATAAGGTGCTTTCCCTTCATTAATTATCTTTTAGGGTTTTAGCTAACCCGTAGAGTACTTTTCCTTTGTCAATCTCTCTTAGAGTCTAAGCTAGCCTATAACCTATTTTTCAACTTGTTTTTAGGGTCTTAGCCAGCTTGTAGAGTGCTATCTCATCTTACATCTCTTAGGGAGTTGGTTAGCCCATAAGGTGCTTTCCCTTTGTCAACCTCTCCTAAGGTTTTAGATAGTTTGTTGGGTGCTTTTCCCTCGGTTAACCTCCTTTAGGATCTTAGCTAGCTTGTAGGTTGCTTTCCCTTCATCAATCTCTCTTAAGGTCTTAGCCAGCTTATAAGGTCTTTCCCCCTTCCAACCTACTTTTGGGATTTAGCAAGCTTAAGAAGCACTTTTCCTACCTAGGTTAGTTAACTTAGGGGAACATTAGTAGGTTTTAAGTCAATTCACCATTTTGGGTTGCTAGTACCCTAGAGATGCTCTCACTTAGGTTAATCAACTTACAAAAGCACTACCAAATCGATTTCCCAATTAGGGTGGCTAGTCCTCTGGAGACACTATCGCTTAGGTTAATCAGCTTTGAAAAGCACTACCAAAATTGATTTCCCAATTAGGGTTGCTAGTCTTATAGAGACACTCTTGCTTAGGTTAGTTAGCTTAGAAAAGTACTATCAAATTGATTTCCCAATTAATGTTGCTAATCCCTTAAAGATGATCCTGCCTAGGTTAGTCATCTTAGTAAAACATTACATGGATTGAAATCAATTTCTCATTTAGGGTTACTATTTTGTTGTAGATGCTTTCGCCTAGGTTAGTTACCCTAGAAAAGTAGTACTGAGCTTTAAATCAATTTCTTATTTAAGGTTGTTAGTCCCCTTGAGACGCTCTTGCTTAGGTTAGTTAACTTAGATAATCACTACAAGGATTTAAATCAATTTCTCATTCAGGGTTACTAGTCTTTTAGTAACATTTTCGTAGATTAGCTAGCTTTTAAAGCATTATCATCTTTTTTAAGAACCTTTTAGGGCTTTAGCCAACTCATAGAGTGCTATCTCTTTTCTTTAGACCTTTTAGGGCTTTAGCCGACTCATGGAGTGTTACCCCTTTTCTTAGAATCTTTTAGGGCTTTAGCCATCTCCTAGAGCGTTAGCCCATCCTCAAAATCCTTTCAGAATCTAATGAGCTCACAAGAGTGGTACGTCTTTCTTTTGGACCTAATAAGGCTATCACCCCTATGAAAAAACTCATTCATGTGTCTCAGCCAGCTCTTAGGGTATCTTTTTCTTTCACCAAATTTGTAGTGAATCAAGAGTAGGATAGTTAACTTTTTAGTATTTCTTAGTGTAAGCTTATCCCCAGGGCAAAAATGCTGTTTCTTTTATTTTTGAGGTAAAGTTTTTACTTAAACTTTGTCATAAAGAGGGGCAGTCACAGACACCCTATCTTTACATCCCCTACCCTCCAGACCCTTCATAGTTTTAATACTTTTTAGAATAAAGGAAAAGGGTTCAAATTCAAAAATACAAAAAAAATTAGAAAACTCATAAAAATACTAAAAAAATTTGAGAAATGAAAAAGAAAAAATAGTAAAATACAAAAAATTAAGAAGAATAGAATTTTATCCCTAGGTCATTTTTAGCATCGTTAGGTCATGTTGAAAGAGTTATTTCATTTTTAAGGTTAGATAGAGTCAAAGTACATACTTATGATTTGGCGATTCTGGGTCATATTTGAGAATATTTAGATCCTGTTTAGACTTAAATTAATTTTTGAATGGGTGATCATGAAATCGTTAAATTGGGTTTGATTTGAAAATTAATTTTAACATGTGCGCTATACTTAATATTCAAGAGCATTACATTTTTATTTAGGTTGAAATGGGATAAAATGAAATAAAAGTTCAGTTTCAAAGAAAAAAAAAAAGGAGGCTAGATTGAGCTAGGCTTATTATGTAATTTCAATTGCATAAGGCCCAATAAAATGAGCCTTATTCATTTTCAATTGGGCATGTATAGTACAAGCACACTCTAAGCGCATCTCATGTACGATGTACATGTACTTGGAGCTTCTTCCTTGCAATTGCTTGAGCATTCCTCCTTCTTCCTATTTTAAGCAGTTCCCTGTAAATTCATTTTTGGTACATTTCTCTTCGAAATTTCACCAAATTAATAGTGAAATCTCGAAGATCACATGGAAAACTCTTAATTTAACCCTAAAACAAGTCTACAATAATCAATTTTTTAGATCAAAATCGGCCATGAAATCACCCCGAGCATGAAATCTGAGATGCTCAAATCCTCCTTTAATCGAGGTTTCCAATCTTATTAAAGCTCGAATTAGTATAAAAGGACCATGTAACCACCATTTTCTAGCATCAGCTCTCATCACTACTCCTTTTCATTCTTGTTCTTGAGCTCTCTTTCTCTAAACTGTGATACCCTCTCCCTCTCTCTAAGCTCTTCTTCTCTTTAGCCACTTTCGAAGTAAACAACCACCACAATGGTATTCCCTTTGCCTTGAGCCTTTGAACCCAACTTGCCTTAAGCCTTGTTTTGGCCTTAAGCTTCTCTAATGAACCAAGTCACTTTGAAAACTTCTATTACCACCTTGTCCACCATGACCCACCACATTACCTCTAAGTTCACTACCACTAGTAGCACTCCCAACTTGAGCACAACATGAAACCACCCTTACTCACACTTAAAACGCCTCTAAAAGCTTTGGCTAACACTACTATTGACCACCTTCTTTTAACCACCACCTTTCATGAAGGTACAATCACTAGACCCCTATTTCCTAATTTAAAACACATAAAAACACACTTTCTCACTTGAAATTCATCCTAGAACCATTGTAGAACACCCTCGAATGGTCGCTCTTCTTCCCATCTTCTTCACTCACGTACATTGCAAGTGATCAAGTTTGATGACCCAAGTTTGACATGATTACCCAACCTGAAGTTGTGCTTGAACTATTACTCGATCTATGTCATAGGCCAAATTTCTTTCTTTTGTTTTAATTTATTTCCTTTTTTTATACTTTTTGTTATTACTATTTTAAAAAAGAAAATTTGAATATATATATATATATATATATATATACATATTAGAAAAAAGAGAATTTCATCCACTTGTGTTAATTAAATAAACAAATAAATAGATGGATGGATCTCTTATTTACTTTATTTAGTATAATAAAAAAAGCTTTATAGGTTATTATTTATTTATCTTTTAAGATACATAGAAAATTATTTCCTAAAAAAAAAAAACTCTTTTCAAATTAGAATAAATGTAGAGCTTCTTTGAAAAACAACTACCCAAAATTAGGAGCCTTTTCTAGAATCCTTCTTAAGACAAAATAAAATCGCTAAAAATGTAGGCTTGATCATTTTTCTAAATTAAAATCAAACAACACATATAAGTTTTTGGAAAAGAGTTATGGAAGTTTAATCCCCAATAACGAGTATGTAAGAACTTCTAAGGTAGCTTAAAATACAAATTTTTAATTTTCACTTTCGGAAATAATTTTTCAATTTTTTATTTTTTGTAAGTAGATACAATTTCAATTGTTTATTTACTTGTTAATAGGGATTATTTTTAGAAGGGTACTTTGAAAAATAAAATTAAATCTCGAAAGTTAAAGTGGTATTTGTTTAGGGTTTAATATGAGAGCCCTTAAACTCATGATATCTAGTTTCTTGAAAAATTTTCAAAATACAAACCAATGGCTAAAATAGAATCAATTTGCTTAATTGGTTCTAATTTAATAACCTTTCTTGGTTAGACCAAGTCATAACTTGAAAGTTTTTTGCAAAAATAAAAAAAACTAGGTTTTCTTTAACTTTAGTCAAGAGTTTAAACTAAATGGGTATAGAGTTTAGTTTAAATTAAGTTAAGAAAAATGAAAAACTGAAAAATTCAAGCTTGACAAGGCTACTTCAATAAGTTAGTCTATTTTAGTCTCAATAATGAAGAACGTTTTAGTTTCCAGTTGGAAGATCAAAAGTCGTCAGGGTTCTCCTCATATGAGTTATGGAATAATAGTAGGCTAGTAGTCTTAGCTACAAGCTCAATCCAAACTATAGAGTTAGAAGGGGTTCTATTAGTGAATAAGTTTCAAGATGTTTTCCTAAAAGATTTACGTGGTTTGTCACCAACTAGAGAAATTGAGTTTAGTATTGATTTGATACCAGAGACGGAGCTTATCTCTCTAAAGTGGTGTATAGAATGGCACTAGTTGAATTGGTTGAGTTGAAGAAACAATTACAAGAATTGTAAGACAAGAAGTTCACTAGACTTAGTACGTTGTCTTGGGGTACCTTAGTCCTTTTATGAAAATGAAAAATGGCAGTTGATATGCTTAACCTAACATTACTTTTTATATAAAATATAAAAGTGTATTTTTATTAGAAAGTGCACTAGGTCGTATATCTAGTAATAAAACTAGTGAGAACCAAGTTGAAACAAGAAGGTGGTTAAGGTTGATAAAAGAATTTGACATGGACAGTTAATATCACCCTATCAAGGTGAATGTAGTAGCAGAAGCATTAAGTAGAAAGAAATAAGGTAACTTGGCCACTTGGATTACTATTGAGAAGCATATAGTAGAAGACTTAAGGAGAGTAGAATTAGAAGTCTTGATAAGTGAAGTAGGAGCACAATTGGCCATGTTGCATACTTAGCTTACTTTGGTTGACTTGTTGATAGTTGCCTAATTAGGAGATATGGAGATATAGGAAATTAAGGACAAAGTGGTGCAAGGTAAGGCTATAATGTTTAGTATAGATCCTAAGGTAGTACTTAGGTTGGGAACCGAATTGTGTATACCTACTAATTTAGAGTTAAAGAAAGAATTATCAAGGAAGCTCATTACTCTGGGTATATGATACACTTGGGTACTACAAATATGTATAGAGACTTAAAAGAGCACGACTAGTGGAATAATAAGAAGAAGGATATTATAGAATATGTAACCAGTTGGTCAAAGATGAACACTAGAGGTCGGGTAGTGAACTTCGACCTTTGCAAATGCTAACATGGAAATGGGAGCACATGACTATGGATTTTTTCACCTATCTACATAGGACCAAGGAGAAGCATGCAGCAGTATGGGTAGTGGTTGATAGACTAATGAGGGAAACACACTTCATACTTATATATGTGAATTATAGATTAGGGATATTGGCCATGTTATACATTAAAGACATCGTAAGGTTACATGGAGTATCGGTTGCCATCACTTTTGATTGAGACACGTGGATTGCAAGTAAATTCTAGAAAATTTTGCAGCAAGCTTTGGGTATGAAGGTGCATTTCAACATGGCGTTTCATTTGCAAATGGATAGACAGTCTAAAAGGGCTATATAGATTTTGGAAGATATGTTGTGATCCTGTATGTTGGACTTTGGTGGAAATTGGGATGAATACCTACCTTTGGTAGAGTTTACATATAATAATAGTCACTAGGCAACTGTTCAAATGGCACTCTACAAGGCTCTACATGGTAGGAAGTATAGGTCGTCTTTACATTAGGATGAAGTAGGAGAAAGACAAGTGCTAAGACTAGAATTAGTTAAGAATGCGGTTAACAAAGTGGAAGTAATAAGATAAAGGACGTTGGTAGCATTAAGTTGCTAAAGGAGCTATGTTGATAAGAAATGAAGACCCTTAGAGTTTCAAATTTGTGGTCAGGTGCTATTAAAAGTTTTCCCCATGAAAGGCGCAATAAGATTTGGCTTAAGAGGAAAATTAAGTCCTTGCTACATGTGGCGTATGTAGTCTAAGAGAAAATTGGAGATGTAGTGTATCGATTGGATTTACCACCACAATTAGTGGGTATACATAACGTCTTTCACGTCTCCATGTTGAAAAAGTTCAAACTAAATACTGAGCAAGAAATCGAGTCGATGGTCTTAGAGTTACAACTTAACATGACTACAATAGAAAGGTAGTTAAAATTATGGATAAAAAGGTTTAGAAGTTGAGGAAGAGAGAAAGAAGATATGTTAAAGTACAATGGTGTAACCAACTGAAACAAGAAGCTACATGGGAGTTGAAAGAAGAAATATCTATAGCTTTTCATGGATTCAAGTAAACTTTTAAGGATGAAAGTTCTTTAAGGGGGGAGGGGAGTATTACAGTATGTGACACCATAGAAAATTAAATAAATAAATGGATTAATAAAAAGAAAATAAGAAAGTTAATAGATGGGGCAAGGAAAGTATTAAAATGTTTTAAAAGGGGCGAGATGGTCTTTTCCACCTTTAAGTATAAAAAGGAATTGTAAAGCCTTAAGGCAAGAATGAGGCTAAAGTAAAGCTTTCTCATGGTAGTTCATTTGATTTAGAAACTTGGATTGTGCCATTCAGTGACATTAAGAGGTGTTTCAGCATTTTAAAGGCGTTTGATTTTGGGATTAACAAAGGGGGATTTTAGATCAAGGACTAAACCCTAACTCAGTAAGCAAATCGCTAATATTTGATAGAAGAGAAGTTGTGTTATTGTATTGATTGGTTGTGTTAATTGTTTGTATAACCTTAGGCATTGTGGTTAAGAGTTGTGTGGCGTGGATTTCGGTTGCTTCATGGTTTCCTAAAGCAAGGTATGTGATATTCTTGTTATTGTATTTTGATTTCATATTGGGGATTGGAACACATCCCTTGTTTTTAATTTGATGAGAAAGATTAAACTTAGGAAGGATTTGGAGTAAAAGATGAGTTGGAGTTATTGTGAGTAGGTTTGGAGAGATTGGTAATTGAAAAAGAGAAGAAAATGTTGAACAAGAGGAATACGGGAAAAGATTACAGCTATGATCCTATTAGTGGATTCCTCGTTGTGAATTTTCTTTGGACTATGATAAGAAAAATAGAGGTCGAGAGAATCATGGTCCAAGACCATTGTCGTGAACTAGGGCGTGGACTTGCTAGCTTAGTTAGATTACATGTAGATACCTTATTTTTGCCCCTTCGTAGTTCTAATTTTTGTTTTTTTTAAGGATCCCAATTAAAAAAAAAATGAAAAATGATAAAAAATAAAAAAATGAAAAATTCTCAAAAAAAAGAAAAAAATTATAAATATATTTTTTAAGGAAAATTGATTTTTAGAAAATAAGATGTTTTATAGTTAATAGGATTGGTTTAATTCATTTCAAGTATAGGCTAATGGCCTAATAGATAAGCACTTAAATATGGCATTGAATTTAGCTTAGAGTTGTGGGATCGAATCTCATTAAGTGTATATGTGTTTTTTTTTATTTCTTTCTTTAATTACGAAAATCGGTTGAGCATATAAAATTTAAATCTAATTATAAATCTTGTTAAATATTTCAAATTTAATAGAATTATATTTAAATAATTATTAAAAATAACACGAATCTAGTAGGATAATGTTAAATCTGATGTGATAAAGAATTTTAGGATTCAAATCTGATTTTGATTTTTATCAAATTAGATTTGAATCAATATGGAAGATTTGATATTGAGTTTTATATATAATGATCGTATGGCGTGAGATGGAGATAGCACGCCCATCTTTCATTGATCACCATCTTCATTTGGCTTGACTTGTGCAACATCCACCAAATTTCACTAAACCTAACGTCTACTGTGTACATCGATCATATACATGTAGTGCCCACTTAACCTATTTGTCACATACAAACCCACACACAATCTCCAGCGCAAGCACTCCACTATTGTGCATGCCCCACTTTCAACTATACGTAGTAGTAGTTCCAAGCTGTGCTCTATAGCAACAGTAACCCATCCATGCTTATCTAACTTTAATCCCATGACTGACTACAGTTGTTCCGACCATTGCCACGCCGTTGCAGTATACGATCACGCCGTAAATAGTTAACAATATCGTGAGCCACAACTCTAACACCCCTACAGCAACAATAGCATGATTGCAACAGCAAAGCCAATTGCTCTACTGTAGAATCCTCTATCTAATAGCGCATGGATGTACTTCACGCAGCAATATAAGCCCAACACACGCCAACGATCGTCCTCCTCTCATATACGTACAGTAAAGCTCTACTTACAGTCCATGAGCACTAACCTACGGACATTATAGCACCATAACTCATAAAGCAAACACTGTCCTTCGGCATAGTCCATAGTCCCTTCACTAACTTGTACTTCGATCACACTTGTGACAGTTGGAAGCCAGTTTGCGTTCACCCCCCGATTACACCCATGACAGTTGGAAGTCAGCAATAATCTACCCCTTAGTCATGCCTATGAATCCCCTAAATGTCAGCGGAAATATGCATAAACCCGTGCTCGATCAGATAAGTGAGTTGCTTTGTCCATTAATTGGTTTAGTTACTTATCATGCGTTCATTCAATATTCAGTTTGGTAGTTAGAACTTTGTTTTAAAATCATTAGGTACTTATAATTTCTCACTTAAAATTTTTTTTATAATAATGAATTAATAAACTTGTTTTTTGAACTAGGGCTTTTAGTTAGATGATTTTCCATAAAGTCAAATCTTAAGTTAGGACCCTTTAGGAATTTTTATTAAATAATAATAATCAAATAGATTAAAAATGTAAAGCAGATTGATTTTTAAAATTAAAACAAACTAACACACGAAAGTTTTTGGAAAGAACTATGGACATTTGATCCTGATTAGTGGGTATATAAGTACCTCTAGGGTAATATAAAATCTGTAAAAACTTAGGGTTTTTTATTTTATTTTTCTTAAAAATAAACAAGGATTAATTGTAAAGAATAAGCCTAATTTCGGAAAAATGATAACGGTACCCATTAAGGTTTAATAAGTAGTTTTCGAATTCAGAATCCTCTAGTTTTTATTAAATTGAAATCAAAGACTAGTAGCTAAATTATAATCAATTCACCCAATTGACTATGATTTTTTTTTTTACTTCGGTCGGGTGGTGACTCCAAAAGTTTTTTTTTTTTTTGAAGAATTGGAATTTTCCATTTTCTCTAGTTGAGGATTAATATCAAATGGTTTAGGAATTAGTATTAATTGGAAAATAGGAAATCAAATTAAAATACAATAAACCAAAAAAAATTAAAGCTCAACACTAGGGGCATAAATATTTGCGTTGAGTTTAAAGAAGGGTCACAATCTAAGATCATGGTTGTGTTTCTCAAGCACGATCTTATACTATCCCTCTTCCCTTTTGTTTCTTACTTTTAATCACTCTAAACTTAATTCAACTATCCTAAATGCGTCCAAGTGTCATGAGCAAATAGTTCAAGGCCTTAGAGTTATGCCTAATATGAGCTTGATGAGGTAAGAGAGGATAAAGGAGGCTTAGGGAAGAGGTTTTGATGGCCCATTAGAAGAGAAGGGCTTAAGCACAAACTTAAGAAAGATTGTAGAAGTTGGAAGGTTCTAAGAAGATTCCAGAGATGTCCAGATTTAATGTATCATAGTAGGTACGGTAGGTACCATAGGTAGGGCGAGTAGATGTAATCCAATTGTAATCGTTAGATGAAATAAATCTCAGCCATCTATCGTAAGGGGCCATTTGTATATATAAGAGGTCTCTCCTCATTTGTATTAATCTAGACATTGTGGAATTCTTTTGGTACTTAGAGTTTCTCTCTCTAAAATCTTGTGTGTAGGATGTTTAGGGTAAACTTAGCCTTCCTTAGTAAGGTTGGAAGCACTAAAGGCCGTATGGGAGCATCAATTGGGATACGCTTGTAACAAGTGGTATCAGAGTAAGACTATAGAAGGGAGAATGTCATTGTTTAGAGTTGAGAACGACAATCACGTAGTAAACCAAAAGGCTAATGAAGATGATTGTCATGCCACTAGGTAGAGGGTTATATCTAAGGATATGCTAAACTTCTTGAATGCTAGGATGGATAAGGTTGAGTTGAGTATAGCCAAAGCAAAGGAACAACTTCATGAATCTTGAGCCCTTATGGAGGCGGTTGAGGAAGAACTTCGGGGTGAGTTGTAGGGGGCCTTAAAGCAAGCCTCGGAGGAATTGTGACAATGTGACGAGACTATCAGAGAGAAGGAGGGAGCCCTCGAGGGTCGGGTAGATGCCTTTAGTGCTAAGCAAGAAGCTTATGAGGCTAGGATTGATGTTACCATTTTAGCTATGCATTAGGAGATTGAAGACCTTAAAAATCAATTGGTAGCATGTCAAGTTGCATTTGCTAATAGAGTAACTATCCAGCTAATCATAAGGGTGGAAATATCGAAGCTAAAGTGTACAATCTCCAAGAGAAGTAAATACTTTTCTATGGGGAGTTGAGCAACACTTTATGGTGATGGGGCTTATCAATGATGGGAGTAAAGTAAGGATGGCAACTTTATACTTGAGGGGTACAACATTGATTTGGTAGAGGAGAAGGGCAAATGTGATTACCTCGTAGCCACACTTTGTAGCAAAGTTTTGAGATCAATTCTCTCCCCAAAATGCAAGGAGGGAAGCTAAGATCAAACTTACGCACCTTAAACAAATGATTATTGTGAAGCAGTATGTCTAAGAATTCTCAAAACTTGATAGGAATCATGGATTGATCACTCACTTCCAAGCCCAAGAACTTGTCCATATGGTTTGTTGAGTTAGCCAAGGATAGTTAAACTTTGAAGAACAATCCTTTTCTCCAGTCCAACCTGCTAAGTTACTCTACTGTCCATCTCATTAAGAAGACTTTCGAGGTGATAGACTTGATGCCGAGTTGACCCTTTCACAACACTAATCTAGGGTTACGTATCAAACTTGCCTACTACCGACTGAATACATTGTCGAGGTTAAGCTATCTTGATCTTAAATCACCTAGTTGAGGATGATTAAACAATGGGCCACCCACACCATTCTTTAGCTTAAAACATCCGAGCTATTGAGCACTTGACCTCTACTTGATCTGCTAAGAACTTGTTCTACTTGGCAAATAGCATCATTGGGACTATGGAATGGATAGTTGATACGTACCCTATTTTTTGACATCGATATTGTCCTATTTGTACTAGAATATCTTGTTTGTCTGATTACAACTCTACCTATGTAATTTATTACTTTTTCCTTTTCTAGTAGGAATCTTTTTGCAATTTATGTTAACCTAGGACTTACCCTAATTGGGTCATATAAATACTTATAATATGTGATTGTTGCATAATTAGAACAATGACATTGAATTTTCAAACATATTTTCCTTCATGAGCTAAGTGTCTTCTACTTACTCTCGTTTACTCTTATCTAGTTCATTGTGAGTGCGGATTAGTGGCGAGTGTCCTCCAGCCATACTTATGCGTAATATCAAGTGCGACCTTAGCTTATGTAAGGCATTAGAGCATCATATCTATTGTCGGTATACAAGAACCCCTACTCAACCTTCAACTACCATTTATTCTTCAGACCATCTTGTAGCTCGGACCTACCCTTAGTTGCATGATGTTAGTAGCCGTGTGTTTAGCTACAGCTTAGCTATGCTCGAGCAAGTTTTTGTTACTTGGTACTCTAAGTGGCTTACTACTATTGTAAGTGTGTTTTAGAAATTATCTATAGCTGTTGTGAGTGTTTAGTGTTAAAGAAGTCTATTGCTTTGTTTTCCCCTATTTCTTGTGTGCGAAACAGAGTGTGAGTGTTTATTTATTTATTGTGTGTTGGTTGTATTAGCTGTTGGTGTGTTAGTCATTGTTTTATTGCTGTTCATGGAATGAAATTTTGAATTGTGTTTCAGTTGTTAATCTCTTGTAATAGACGAAAATGTCTGATTTTAGTGTTCAAGGAACTTTAGGTAACTAAGAGAGTGGCACTCGAAATGGCTAAGGTCAACAAAGAAGTTTCACACCTTAGTTTATAGGTGATCGATTGGATAGACTTACTAACTTGGTGGCTAGTTTGGCGACTACCATAAATGAAGATAGACAATGAGCTAAAAATGATCCCTACAGAGGATGAACCAACGAACAACCCAAGAGAAGCAATGACCACTACATCCAAGCTAATGGCTCGATTTGACCACATCGAGATGGAGGAGTAGGCCGAGTTACTAGACACGGATTAATGTTAGAAGAGATTAAGGAGGAGGATGAGGAAGTAAGTGATGAAGCAGAGGAGTAATATGAACTTGAGGAGAGGAATGTTTGAGCTCCTAGAGTAGAAGGGTTGAGGATGTGTATCCCTAGTTTCTCTGGGAGTGGTAATGTTGAGGGCTACCTAGACTGGGTAGATAAGATTGAGAAGCAGTTTGAGTGCTATGAAGTACTTGATAACGTTAAGGTTAAACTTGTTGTGTTGGAGTTTAGAGGTTATGCCACCCTGTCGTGGAAGAATTTGTAAGCCAACTACAAAAGAGAAGGAGAGCATGAAGTTAAACATTGAGATGAGATGGAAAGAGTCATGAGAAGGAGATTTGTTCCAAGCTATATTTGCAGGATGTATTGAAGAAATTATAGGAGTTGAGATAAGGAGGATGAAATGTTGATGCGTATGTGAAAGAGTTCTAGATGTTAATGATTTGTTCCGAAGTTGTTGAGCTTGAAGACTTAACTACATCCCAATTCATTAGTGGATTAAAGTATAAGAATAGAGATATTTTGGAGACTATGGATATTGGTTCACTTGATAAAGTTATTTGAGTTACCTAGAGAATTGAGAGGCGCCGAGCAAGAAGATTTTGAGCTCCTGTTAGTTGACCTATTGCTAGCCAACTTGTTTTGAGTAGACCTATACGAGAACCAAGAAAAATTGCTGAGGTTCAACCTATACAAACTACTCGAGTAGAGGAGAAAGAGATTTTGAGGAAGTTTGAGAAAGGCTAGAGCTCAAGAAGAAAGACGAGTGAGATTAAGTGCTTCAAGTGTTAATGGTTTGGACATATGGCTATACAATGTCCAAATAGAAAAATAATGGTGATTAAGGGAGAGATGCCGACCATTGAGGTCGATAGTAGTAACGAGGAGATTGAGGAGTCTAAAGAATCCAGACACCTATAGTAGTTTGAGGAGGAAGAGATCATTTATACTAAAGAGGGTAATTTCATGCCTGCAACAATGGTATTGAGGAGAGCGATGAGTGTAAGTCCTATCTTAGTGGATGAGTAGTGGGAGAATTTATTCCACATTAGTTATAAGGTGAATGGGTTGTTATGTGCCTTAATTGTCGATAATGGCAATTGCACCAATGTATCATCTGCTTCCACGGTCCAACAATTGAGGTTACCAACCAAACCCTACCCCAAGCCATATAAACTGCACTTGCTTAATGATAAGGGAGCCATATAAGTGAACAAACAAGTGGCTATATAAGGAACATGCTCTATGACGTATTACCCATGAGTGTGTCTCATATGCTTCTTGGATGATGATGGATGTTTAATTAGAATGTGGTGTACGATGAAAGGAAGAACACATGTTCCTTAGAGTACGAGGGTAGAAAGGTAAAGCTAAGCGCTATGACTTATGAATAAGTTAAAAACATGCAGACTCTATTGAGTCAAATTCTAAATAAAGAGGCTTTAGTGATGACTTAAGTCGAGTTGAAGAGGGAAATGAAGCTAGAAAAGCTGACCTATCTGTTGGTCTAAAGATTGCTTGAGATGAGAGGATCAGATAAAGTACTGCTCGTTGAGGTGAAGTCCTTATTGGATGAATTTGCCGACCTATTCCCAGGTGAACTGCCAAAAGGTCTGCCTCCCATTTAAGGAATTGAATATGCGATAGACTTGCAACTAGGATCCGCTCTACTAAACAAGCTTGCCTATAGGCTAAATCCTGAACAAGCTATCGAGTTATAGATGCAAGTAGATGAGTTGATTAAGAGAGGGTATCTATAAGTGTCCCTTAGCTTATGTGTTATACTAGCTTTGTTGGTGTTGAAGAAGGATAGGACATAGAGGATGCATGTGGATAGTTGAGAAATCAATCGCATTACCACTAAGTACAGATACCGTATATCGAGGCTTAATGATTTACTTAATGAGTTGAATGGAGCAAGAATATTCTCCAAGATTAACCTCAAATCTGGATACCATTAACTTTGAATGCGAGAGGGAGATGAATGGAAGACTACATTTAAGAGCTACCATAGATTGTATGAATGGCTTGTGATGCCATTCACCCTATCAAGTGCCTCGAGTACATTCATGCAATTAATGAACCAGGTACTCTGAGAACTCATTGGAAAGTTTGTCGTTGTGCATTTTGATGACATTCTTATTTACAGTCTTGACTTGGAGACTCACCGAGAGCATGTCTAAGCTGTTTTCTTAAAAGTTCAAGTTGAGAAGCTTTATGCCAATTTGAAGAAATGCGACTTTTGTTAACTTCAAGTAATCTTTCTAGGATATGTTGCGAGTGGAGAGCTAATGATGAGAAGATACGAGAGATTACTCTACATGTTACGACTGTCAAATCTATACACTCTACGCCTATGAATTTAACTCCAACAAATTCTATGCTTATGAATTTCACTAACCCTACTCTTATAATGCCGATAAGGGTAAAAACATTTACTCAAAGGGCTTCATTTGTGACTAAAGATGATCTAGATGTGTATACGAGAAAATATAGGTAAAGTCTACAATAAGTGTATTGAAATTGAAGCTCTCATATCATCTGTGCATTGCTATGAAACTCTATCTAAAGGACTACGTAAGTCTGAAATTCATGTTGTTTAATGGAAAGAAAGGGAGTGCCAAGGAGCATTTGTTGAAATTCATTGAAACTTTAGAAGTGTATGGATTAGACGACGATTTGAAGTTGAAGGAATTTTCAAAGTCTCTCATGGAGAAAGCCTATACTTAGTGTGTCAATCTCCCCCTATGATTAGTTGATTCATGGGGTAGAATGTGCATAATGTTTTTGGAAAAGTTTTTCTCTACTGAAGAAAGGGTTACTTTGATTGACATGAGAAGGATTTGTTAGAAGCCTAAAGAGGATCTCATAAACTATATTGAGTGCTTTAAAGAACATGATTTAGATATACAAGACGTCTATGATGAGTGAGAGTTGGTTAAGATTTGTATTCAAGGAATGTTTCCTAAGTATGCAGTCTATCTTGAAAATCTTTTGTTGGTTTCCTTTGCAGTGTTAGTAAAAAATGTACAAAGGGCCAACAACTCGATGGTGTGACAAATAAATAAAATTGCAAGATTAAATAAGCGTACACCTTCGGTGAATTTAACCCAAGAGGAGAATCCTAAAGGAGTAAAGAAATCTAGAAGTGAGAAGCTTGTAAACACTAAACCATCTCTTGTATACCCATGCTAAATGGGAAAAGTGTATGCATTACATAACTAATGGCTACAAGGTGGAAATCTTAAACTCTCTAGAGTTAAACGCTTACTAACGGATGAGAAAAAAAATGACCCTAAGTTTTGCATATTCTATTGGAGTGTAGACTACTGTACAAAAGATTGTTGGACACTAAAGAAAATATTTAATGAACATGTCCAGAATGGAGAATTAATTATTGAAGATAATTATGTCAGGAATAATATACTTCTAGCTCACAACACTCAATGTGGTGTTATGAATGTTATCGCTTATGACCTTACAAAGATGGAAAGTATGGACATGTAGCCAATCAAGGTACATGAAGTTAAGCATGGAGGATCTTAGGTCAAGACAAATAGAGAAGACAATGCTTTCCTCGCTTGGTTAAAAATTGTTAATGTTAGGAATTTCTTTGATCTCATTGGTTTTGGTGAGGATGCTCGGTTTGAGGTAGCAACCATGCTCATAAGGATTGCACAAGGTCAACATAAGCAACATACTACAAGATATTTTGTAGAAAGAATGTTTTCAATGAATGAAAGTGTAATTACATTACTAATGCTGACATGTTTACAGGGAATCCTAATCACAATCGCCCTCAATGGTTATCATTGATTCTAAGCAGTCTCACAATTGTGCTCATTCTGCAAGAGATCCTTTAGATCAAAGAGTCTAAGCAGTCTCAAAAGTTATGCTAATTCATAAATTTCAAGTTCATGCTATTTAACACTAGTTAACTAGGTCGAGCCATTGCTCCTTACTGTACAGTGTCATTTTTTTTTTTTTAAAGAGATAAATGGAAATCTTACTATTTTATACTAGATGACATTGTTACTTAGTTGATGCATGGCTCCTAAGTGCATGAAGTTTTTAAAAACATAGTATGCTCTAATTTAGTAGATATATATTCAATTAACATGTTTAGCTCATAAGTTCTCGGGTTAAGGGATATATATTCAATCTATGTATTCAACTCTTGCATGCTCACATTAAAATTATATGAGTCTTATGACAGAGGGGTTATGTTAAACTAGTGTTCAACTCTCATGTGTTCATGTGCAAGGCTTATGTGTAGTTCATGTATGGTTAGCTTGGGGACTCATGCTTGACTCTTATATACTCATGATTCGGAGTGTACATTCAAATTCATATGTTATACTCATATAGAAGCCTCATGTCAATTTCACTTGTTCAGCTTATGGCTACTCATGATTAAGGTGTCGTATTGATTTCTTAAGTCCAATTCTCATGTGCTCATGTTCAAAGTTCGTGATAAGTTCACATCCAAGGTGTATATCAAGTTCACATGTTCAATACTCGTGTTGTGTCATGATCAAAGACTCATGTTATGTTTGAAGCTCACATCATGTTTAAGACTTATGTTTTATTAATGTGTGTTCAGTTCATGGGCTCGCTCTTAACTCTCGTGTGTTAATGTCCAATGCACATGTTTAGTTCATCTCATGTGTAAGGCTTATGTTCAACTCTCTTATGCCCATGTCTTAAGATTCATGTTTACTTCATGTGTGTTTAGCTCACATGTTTGAGGCTCATTTCGGCTCCCATGGGCTCATGTCCTCACATCTTGTGCTTATGTTCAATTCATGTTACGAGTTTGAAATTGGTTTTATTAAGATCATTGAAACAAAGTCATATGCAAGCTAAGTACGGTACCTATAGGATATTTACAATGAGGAAATGTTAGTTTCACAATTTCAAAAAAAAAAAAAAAAAGGGAAGGGAAAAGGAAGCATGGATTAATGGTGTAGAAACACATATAGAGGCTAATTTGAATGCAAAAAACCATAGGAATCGTAAATCAAGTGAATTGCACAAATACTTAGGTTGTGTAACAAAGATACTAAGTGCAACAATTGTGAACTTCTGGCTCTAGGCTTCTAATAAGAGAATTCCACAAAGGTCTTACCAGCTTCTAAGTTTACGGACAGAACATTGTTGGAACCATGCTTGGATCTCTAGGTGGTTTTGCTCGACTTCACAACAAATGAAACACCATCGGAATCACGATTGGAACTCTAGGTGATTCCATTTGCTTTCAACAGCTACTAGGTATACCACTCTCATCCCCATGTAGCTGGATACGTGTTCTTTTATTTTAGCCACCTAAAAGGAAAAGAGACACAATTTTAAAGTAGGGTTCTACATATAAAGAGTAAAACAAAGTCTAGATGTAAACAGAAAAGAAGCTTACTTGATCAAGACAACAACATATACTTATTGAACTTAATAAAAGGAAACTCATACAGGCAAAGGTCTTGTCTATTCAAAATATGTATAGAAAGGATATGAATAAAATAGTTAGATGTTTTGGAAGCTTGTTATCGAATTTTGGAAGCTTAATTATTTGAAGAGATTTCAGTCATATTGAGGAGTTTACCAACTCCATTGGATCATATCTTATAAAAGAAAGAAGATCAAGTAGTAGAAATGGAAAAGGAAAGTTTGGCATGTCATGCTTGACAAAATCCAAGTTCAATCTATTTAACTATTAACCTAGAAAGCAATAAAGCATTTATCGAGAGTAAAGCAAGAGCACACCTAACCTGCATGATGACAATACCCAAGGATTTCATTATCAACCAAAGAGCAAGCCTAGATTATCAACAAAATAGATTTTCATACACAAGATCTTTGAAGAAAGATTAGAGTTAAAGAAAAAAGGCATGGATTTGATTCATACACAAAATTCTTAACATCTTAGATTTGCTATCTTTCTAGAAGATGGCCTTCTATGTATTAAATCATGGGATTTATCTAGTGGTCAATCTCGAACTGAAATAGCAATGAGTTTTTATTGAAGAAGCATTAAACAAGGGCCAACTTTAGCAAAAAATAGTTCGTGAACTTCATTTATTCTCCAAGTCAACCGATTCATCTAAGAATTAACATTTAAATTCCATCATTAAGTCCAATAGAAGAAAGATTTCATCACCTAGGATTGTTGTTGAAGACTTCTTGAAGAGAGGGTCATATAACGGATCCCATCAATGAGCTTCTTTTAGATAGTATTAGAAACAACAAATTGTTGAAGAAAAATTTTTAAATATAGTCATAGTTTTGAGTTGTGTTCATGTTGGAAATGTGATAATGTGGTTGATGAGTGCAAAATGTATACTTTTAAACAAAGCAAGAGATGGGGATCATGATGAAGTGAGACCCTATGAAATAGATGTCAATGCATCTAGCATTTAAGGGACATGCCTAAAATGTGGAGGAAATGTAGTCTGTACGATAGGCCATTCAATGCAACGCATTAAGACAAATTTGGTTCCATTGTTTATTGTGTTGAAGTTTGTATGTACATATGGGTAATTACGTGGTTATGCAATGGAAGTTTGATGTTTTGCCTAAACTTATGTATAGAATGTGGGAGGCTAGCAAGGCAAAATGAAGGCATGGACAACATACTAAGGAAATAACAATAGTAGCCAAGAGATAGCATAGTACAATGGGTGAATGATTTGAGTGATAAATTCAAGGGAGTTTGGATATTTCAAAGACCAACCTGTCAGCTTAAGTGGATATAGTAATTGGCTACTAGCTCTCAAATGATGACTCTCTACTTCTTCAATCAGCTTTGGAACTTTGAACAAGTAACAATAAAACCTTAATTAGAAGGTTAGTTGTGAAATGAGAAAGAAAGGGCTATGCAAAATAGAAAAGAATATGAGAAACACAAGAGAGGTTCATGAATGAAAATATAAAATAGAATGCGTACCAAGAGATGTGCATAGAATGTGTAGTACTTGAGTTAGCTTTGGTTTTCAAGCTTCATAGTAGTATCTTAATGTTCTTCTTCAACTTTCTTTAGCTCTTTCGTCTTTAGATCTCCAAATTTTAGTCTTTAAGCTTAGCTTTATGAATGGTTGTATTTTGGTACTTATGATGGCAAAGCAACAAGTAAAATTAAGGGAAAAAAAAAAGAAAGTCAAAAGAAATGAAATGAAACGAGCATGAGGAAGGCAATGTTTGTGGGCTGGAAAGAGTGAAATTAAAAAAAAAATTGTGTATGAGATGAGTGGAAATGAAATTGAAGAAAGTTTGTATGAGGTGGATGTAAGTAAAATTGATAAAGGAAGTGTATGAAAGATGAATTGCATTTAGCTGGAATCAATGTTAAAAAAAAAAAAGAAGAAGAGAAGATGAAGAAATGAATAAAAGGAGGAAGATTTGCTATGTATTCTTGAAGAAATATGAGAGAAGAAAATTGGGAATGGAGAATTGCTGTGAAGTCAAAAAAGAAATAATAATTTGAAGGGAAGCAGCAGAGATTGGTATGTGTAAATAAATGAGAAGTGCTAAGGAAAGTTAAAAAAAAAATGAATGAACAAATGTGATGGTACAGAAAATGAAGAAGGGGGAGAATGTATAGGAACCGATTGTGTGAGAAGGTGAGTATACAAAGGATAGATATATAGAGCTATCGTGTTCTTAACGGGAAAGAAGAAGGTTGAATAAAAAAATAGTTATTATTTAACATCAAATAAGAAAGGAGTTGGGTTGTTGTGTATAGTGTTTCAGCTATTTGCACAGCATGCATATATATTTTTTTTAATGAATATCTGAGTATGGATATGGCCACTATAAATGGCATATGAGTGAATCATGTATGGGAGCTATTACTATTTGTAATTATGTATGCAAGTTGTTGTTTTCAAATGATTGGAATGAAACTGAAAGAGAATATGATAGAATATATTTATTGATGTTATGTGTGCAGTCATAGTATAAGGTATCACTCTGTATATATATGGAATACTCCCTCAAGAAATATTTTGTTCTTATCCAAAAAAATTGAGAAGTAATGGGTTAAGGTGTGCTATATATTTTCAAGAACTTTTGCTGTGAAAGAGGCACTTCAACGGAAAAAAAATTCTTTGGTTGTACTATGCACCAACTAGCCCACAACACCTCATGTTTCATGGCCATGTGCTTATGTCAAAATTCGTACCAATTGTACAAGATGATACTTATTCGTTATACAAGTTAAGAGCTGGTGTGCTAGTGATTTCAAAGGTGCAAATTGTGAAGTGTGAGGTTGATATTTCAAAAAGTTAGATGTATGGCATGTGTCTATTTTGTGAACGAGTATGAGCATCAATTGCAAGTAGAGGTAGGGGCATTTGCTACGTTATTGGAAAGAGATTCTATCATGAAAATTTAATGAAGATGACGGTGTATATGCATATTGATGTGCGACTCTATTATGGGTAAAGGCAAATTGCTCTAAAAGGTTATGTGATAGAAAATGTTAATCATCATTTGGTATACACACTAGAGTGTGACGCTTTATCTTGACACCAATATGTGCAACATAATGTTTTCGTCTTTCAAAAAATTTTCAATTGTAGTCATGAACCAAACTATGACATTTATTTCTCTCGTGTGCTTCCACAAATGGAGCACATGCTTTACAAAATGGCAATTGTTATTTATTATGGAGTCATGATAGCTCACAATTCGAGAATGATTTAGCTAAGGCCTTTAGTTAATGCATATCAAGGTGTATAAAGCTACTTAATCATTGAAGAAGCATACCAAGCTCTAATTGAAGGAATTTTGTAAATAGAGATTTGAAAATTCATTTAGCGAAACCACCGTGCTTACTAGTCATAGTGCAACAAATAAAATTTGGTTAACATAAAGTGTTTACATTATATATGACCTTATAAGGATAATGTTCTTATATGAGAAGAAAATTAGGCCAATATTGATGCATGGAGTTAGCCTAATGAGATCACCAATGTGAACTTAACGTACAAATTCAACTTAATGGAATCAATAACATATGAAGATTGAATTGAAGAGATAAATTAGCTCAAAAATAGACAACTCAAAGAAGATTTATTTTAGTATTGTTATAGAAGTAATGTACAACTCAATCTAGCTAAAGCATGACATACGAATAAGAGGTGTTGTGAATTTTCATAGTAAGCCAATTCTCGAATGAATTTGGCAGCGACATAGTTGTTCAATAGCACATACGCCCCAAAGTCAATTGAAAGGCTTATTCGATGCTCAAACTCCTTCGACTCTATCTAAAGGACTTTAGTCAAGGAGTAAAATTTAGAGGGCTAAATTTGACTCATGGGCTTCAAGCTTAATAACGAAATGGATTTGATTCCTTGGTTTAGAGTGATAGGGCTTAGAGAGTCAAGCTCATGAAATTTGGGATGATTAAGGGAGATTTGGTATAATGAACTTGAAATAAGGCCCATTGGATTGGTCTGCCCAATTTAACCATTCTTGGGGCTTACACTAAAAAATAACATAGTCTTTTATTTGGGCCTAAACCCATTAAAAGAGTCAACTTGAGATCCATTTATAAAATGCTTCAATCCTAGCTATTAATCACTATTATGATCTGACGGATGGGATTGATTGCCACCTTCTGTAAATACCTCCTTCACTTCTTCATTTAGACGAGGGAGAAACTCTTATTAATTCCATTATTCTGCTAGAACTATGTCTGAAAGATCAAATACTTAAATACCTTAAGAACACTATCCTGTTTTTCATTAATTGTGGAGTTTGATGTCATTGCGCTTCTTAACCTGTCACTATATGTATTAGAGTCTTACTAAAATCACCTACTCTTCCTCCTTATCCTATCTCTCTCAATTATCCTATACATATAAGTTAAGTCAATTCCTTAATGATGTATAGCACGATCTATCATGCAGCATATATGTGAACCTCACAACTGAACTCTTACACTCATAATCTCACATACATTTTATATACTAAGACCCTCAATGTGTTGCTAGCATTGGTTTTGGTTTTTATTTTTCTTCCTTTTTCTTTTAAATTTTATTTTTTAATCTAAAATTTGATTTGCTTAACTTAAAGTAGAGATGCTATAGTCTAAATATTTAGTCACAGGCTCTCTATGGATAGCACCTTATATTCACCGCTATGCCATGCTCATATGACCGGTATACTAGTAGGAAGATCTTCCACAAATATATTTATTTAATGTAGAAAAACCTATAAATATGGGTGAATCACATCATTAATAGCATGATAAAGCTAACAAGCCAATCCATCTCATAATGAAAAAATAATATAAACGAAAAGCGTACAACAATAGTAAAGTTTTTATTTTCATTTGCTGAAGTACACACCATAGTTCGTCGTAATACAACATGTTTATTAAGATGAGTTTAGAATCAATAGGTGGTTTTGGCTGTAGTACCAAACTATACCAAACACCTAGGCTTTAGACTATATGAGAAGTTGCACGGTCGGTATTTTTTTATTTCACCAAATTAAACGTACGTACTGATAATATTACCAAAATTTTATGCCTAAGGTACATTTTCAAACATTTCTAACTAAGCAAATCCATTTCTACTTCTGCCCCTTAGGACTTTACCGTCCCATCAGATTCTGCCAATATCATGTACTTATCTTTCCTTGAAAGAGATGTGCACTCA